>JBBGZY010000721.1:1595000-1681738 GCA_037952925.1 Lithobates clamitans | reverse complement strand
ACAGGAGGGACAATAATAGCGGGTGTCACGCCGGACCTGTTTGTCTTCTTCTTGGTGGCAGCGGGACACTACTTGTGCTTGCCACCTCACCAGCTTGAACTGCACTTATGGGACTCGCCACGTCACCAAGTGTTACTGCAGTGCTGTTTTGACTACGACCGGGGTGTACTAGGCCGCTGGTGCTTGCCAGTTCACCAAAACGCTACCAAAAAAAACTGTTAGCGATCGCAGGGATCAGGCCTGACTCTGCAAACGCTGCAGTTATGCGTTTAGTGTTTTGTAAGTGACAGTGATCGATTGATACTGCACTTGGGTGGGCTGGGCCGGGCGGAGGGGCAAAACGTAGGTGCTAGCAGGTATCTGGGCTGATCCCGCTATAACACTGCGTTTTTGGGAACCCTAAACTGCTGGGGACGCTAGTATAGATCTGATCGGATCAGATATTGATCCGTTCAGATACTATACCACTAAGGGAGGTGTACGGTGCATGCGTGGGTGTTAGCGGTACTGGCGCTAACCTGACGCTGCCTGGGGCTGGTGCTTGCCAGTTCACCAAAACGCTACCAAAAAAACTGTTAGCGATCGCAGGGATCAGGCCTGACTCTGCGAACGCTGCAGTTATGAGTTTATTGTTTTGTAAGTGACATTGATCGATCGATACTGCACTTGGGTGGGCTGGGCTGGGCGGAGGGGCAAAATGCAGGTGCTAGCAGGTATCTGGGCTGATCCCGGTAACACTGCGTTTTTGGGAACCCTAAACTCCTGGGGACGCTAGTATAGATCTGGTTGGATCAGATATTGATCCGTTCAGATACTATAGCACTAATGGAGGCGTATGCTGCGTGAGTGGGTGTTAGCGGTACTGGCGCTAATCTGACGCTGCCTGGGGCGACGCATATCACCGCTGGGCGATCAGGGGGCGAAACCTTTATTCGGTAATAAACGGCGGGTGCCCTGACACTATAAAAAATAAACGAACTAACCAGCGTCACCCGTAACGGTTATACGGTGATCAGTGGTGAAAGGGTTAACTAGGGGGCAATCAAAGGGTTAAAACATTTATTAGGTAGTATATGGGGGTCCCCGACGCTATAAAACACTGACGGCGAACCTAAATATTTACCTCCCTAACTAGCATCACCAGTGACACTAATACAGCGATCAGAAAAATGATCGCTTTGCGACACTGGTGACGGGGGTGATCAAGGGGTTAAAACTTTATTAGGGGGGTACCCTAGACCTAAAAAGGGGGCTAATACTAACCGCCCTACCACACTAACTGTCACAAACTGACACTATGCAGTAATCAGGAAAAAAAAAAAAAAAACACAACTGCTTGGTGTCAGTGTGATGGGGGGGGGGGGGGGGGGGGGTGTTGTGTGCCTGGCATGTTCTACTGTGTGTGTGTATGTTTTCTACACTCACATCGATGTCATCTCTCCTCGGCACCGGAACAGAAAATACAGAGCCGAGGAGAGATGACATTATTTCCTTTGCTGCTGTTTAGCATACAGCAGCAGAGGAATGATTCTATTGGCCGGCAGCGATCGCAAGGGGGGGGCCATGAATGGATGGCCTCACCCTCACCTCCGATCGCCTCGGACACCGGACCCCCCACCCGCAGGAGGGAGATCACGTACAGGTACGCGATTCTGCCTGCCCGTGCCATTCTGTTGACGTATATCATCGTGAGGCGGTTGGCAAGTGGTTAATTGCTGCTAAAAAGCCTCATGGGGAATCCTCCATCTCTTTCAAATACTTGCATCAGGGTGTGCAGCCCTTTCAGGGTCCCATATATGTGTCCTATGATACAGGTGGAAACCCGAGACCACTTTTGGCAAAAAGTCTGGACGAGGGCGTAACACCACTCTGTCCTCATGAATAATCAAGTATGGCTCTTTACAAGAAAGAGCAGCCAATTTTGAAACCCTCCTTGCTGAGGATATAGCAACCAAGAACACCAGCTTCCTTGTCAGAAGGACTAAGGGAATATGCTGTATCGGTTCAAATGGCTGTTTTTGTAACACTGACAAAACTAAGTTCAAGTCCCAGGGGTTCAAACTGGTGGATTAAGCCGCATCACCACTTGCACAAAACCCCGGACTAAAGAATGTGTAGCAAGCGGTCTTTGAAATAAGACCGATAAAGCTGAGACTTGGCCTTTAATAGTACTCAAGGCCAAATTTCATCTCTACCCCCAATTGTAGAAGGGCAAGAATTCTGCCTATGATATATCTCCGAGGGTGCCAACCCTTGGATTCACACCAGGAAACATAAGGCCTCCAGACCCTATAATATATAGTTCTGGAAGCTGGCTTCCTTGCATTAATCAGGGTAGAGATAACTGACCAGGAAAGCCCACGAATATCGGCCCCTGTGAGAGTAGGTCTGGCCGTAGTGGGAGGGACCATGGACCCTCCACTGCCATCTTTACGATTTCTGCATACCATGACCTTCTGGGCCATGCTGGTGCTACCAGAACTAACGGCTTTCTTACCAGCTTGATCCTGCAAAACCGTGGCAGCAACTGAATAGGGGGAAATGCATAGATCAGTGAGAACTGATCCCACGGGGTCACCGAGGCATCTGTTCCGCATGCGAGTGTTCCTTGTCCTGGACACTAAGTTCACTAACTTCATGTTGAATCTGGACGCTAGAAGATCTACGTCCGGAGTCCCCCATCTTTGGCAAACAGCCTGAAAAATGTCGGGGTGAAGAGACCATTCCCCTGGGAATAACTGCTGGCTACTCAAGTAGTCCGATGCCAATTCTCTACTCCCAGAATGAAGAATGGCGATAGGTATGGAACATTCCTTTCTGCCCAAGTTAGAATATGGTTCATCTCTCTCTGCGCTGAGAGACTCTTGGTGCCCCCTTGGTGATTGATATAGGCCACAGCTGTGGCATTGTAGAATTGGATCCTGACAGGACAATCCTGTAACCTGGAAGTCCAGGCCTTTAGAGCCAGACGCACTGCCTGAATCTCTAGGATATTGATGGGAAAGGTTCTTTCGGCTCTTGATCACTGTCCCTGGACAGTTGTCTTTTCTAGTACTGCTCCCCAGCCTGAAAGGCTGGCATCTGTCGTTACCACTTTCCAGATAACTGGTCTGAAGGATTTTCCTTTCAGCAGATTCTGGGTTAGTAACCACCAACTGAGTCTTTGGGACACACAGAATGACAATGAGCTGAAGTGAAGACAACAGGATGTGCATACACTCCCTCTAGCGGAGATTTAAGGCATAACAACATTTTTTCCCTTAAAGAAGAAAGCATAGGTGGACTTTAGTTCCTATGTTTCTTCCCTTACCTTATCCCCGCCACAGGATTTGCTGAATTAACAGACAATCCAACCTTCACCCATCACGGCAGGCTGCGTTTAGCAAACCTTCAAGCACCGGGTCCCTTTTTATCGGGGTTCCACTCTCTTGGACCTGTAAAAAGCACCCCACCAGTAAAGCCTTTAGGTAATGTAGCATGACCAAAGCCCTGGGTCCAGCCCTACAAAGAGAGGCGTTACAGGCAAAACCTTGTGCTTCGTATACGAGGCCCAGGTACCATCCACTTTGGCCTCAGTGGCACTGGTCTATGGAGGCTATTTAAATCCAGCATGAATCCCTCCTGGAGCTCCTCAGAGCACATCTTCACTCGTGACCAACACCTTAGATGATGTGCTGCTGGAAGGAGGAGGGGTTATATAGGGAGTGAGCTTCCTGGATTGGGTATATAAGTGTCCATCACCTGAAGGTGCTTATATACCCATTACACACCATTAAGTTATTAACTTAGGCTCTGTTTCCCATGATGTACGATAAAGAAATCGTGATTCTCATTTTTTCTAGAATCGTGCAGCTCTGTTTTTTTATTAAAATGATTACAGTACAATCCTTCATATACAGAAAGAGAATGGACAATGTCAAATAAACAGTGTGTGTTCAGTATCCCTTTAAATGCCAAGGAAGTAAACGGTTTTCCCTTTATGGATTTCAAGGTTTACATTTTGAACTCCGAACAATATTCAGCCTACTTATGAACGTGTGACATTTTTTCCATTATTTTTGCTTACCTTGCCAATAAAAGTGGTATTCAGGTTTCCATTATAGCATGCTATCAGAGGCAGCACATTAGAAAGAACGGCTGATGGTGTTATAAACTGTCTGCACTTTGCTTGATCAACAATATTGTCTAAAAAATATTTGAAAATAATTATTACATGGAGAAGAAAATGTAAATTTTTTGGTAAGCAAAATTGAGAATATTACTTTCAAGTTACAAGGCCATTAGGCCAGATGTCAAGCATAGACTTTTAGAGATGAGACATTAAGTGAATATGGTTCATTAATCAGATAAGTAGGGACTCAATGCACTTGAAGGACATTTCTAGGGAACTATTTCAAAAGCAAAGTGATGATAACAGGATCTCATGAGCAATCAGCAGTTTAAAGGGCTGCCAATGTCAACATTTTTCTATAGCCAGTTGTATCAACTACCGAGTCAGTGCTAGAGCCAGGGATCTCCAATCAGCAGGGAGTATAAACATTGTAGATTGCAGAACTAAAGGTCTGACTCAGCATGGGATGTCAGACCCTTCCAGAGAAACCACTACATTTACTCTGAGCAAGGTTATTTCTTTAAAGTATGTCGGCAGGGGACAGGCTTTTCTAATCAGGTTGTGACTGTTTCCAATTAAATTTAAAGGGTAACTCCACTGTCGTAGAAAAAAATAGCAAATAAAAAAATATAAATAAATAGAGCATATACAATTGCGACACAAGTCATATCGTAATTTAATATTAAAAATGACCTTTCATTTTCAATCTGCAGCACTGTAATTTTCTGTAAAACGCAATGCAATATGGCAACCTGGAGGTGTTATATACACAGATGGTGTACAGAATGTCCCCCAGAAATGTCATTTCCTACTTGTGTGATTGGCTTACTGATTTTCCCAAAAGTTTGCACTAAGATACAGGTCAGATTTTGGGCACATCCCAGCAAAAAAAATATATTTTTTTTTTTAGTGAGATACTTCTAAAGGGAAGCCACATCTGAAGAATGATGATCCCACCACTTTCCTCATTAGAACCCTGAAAGTGCAGTAGCTGATTGACTATTATGAAATCATTCCTATACAGATTCATTTTGCACATGACACAGACAGAGAAACAAACAGCTATTTTTTTTGGTTTGTTAAAATCCTTGCAATGTACATTAATCACCCAGTGGGGGTGTAGTTACACTTTAACTGTAAGGAAAAATCCAAATAAATGGAAAGTATTTCTAGGTAGTATAAAAGTTAGTAAATCTTTATTAATACAAATTGTATAAAACATTACATCTTAAAAATTATGGAAACATTTTTCTTAATACTGGAATCACCAAAGAACAAAGGATGGAAGTTGCTGAACACATCCTTTGTTCTTTGGTGAATCCAACTGAGTACAGTGTTAAGAACATTGTTTCCCCATCATTTTTAAGATGTATTGTAATGTTTTATACAATTTGTATTATTAAAGATTTACTAACTTTAAGGCTGGGTTCACACTACTGCTGCATGCGGCTCACAGCAGGGGGTCCAATGCATCCCCATTCACCGCTTCAGGTCCTAAAACAGACTCAAAGACGTGCAGAACCTCTGTGCAAATTTGCACCGTAGCCGTAGCGGTGATATGTGAACTGGCTCCATAGAGAGCCAGTCACAATCTCCTACCATGCGAATTGGATGTGGAGGAAACCCGCATCCAATTCGCATAGGTGTGAACTACCTAGGAACACTTTCCATTTACTTGACATAACAATGACCCAGTACAGTTAAAAGTCCCATTTTGAGGGTTTTGCCTTATACATGTGATGTTGGTACTGTATTAGCTACTATTCCTATTTTGTTTTCACTTTAACTGTAAGGGTGCAATCACATTGGCATGGCATAAATTTGATTGTCTTCCCTCCCCACTGGTTTGCAAGCCAGTGTTCCTGTGCACACTTACGTTATCACTTCTACCAACCAGTCCACAGTGATCCCTGCTTCTGTGCTCAGGCACGGTTTGCACTTGCTTAGGTTAGCCGTACCAGACTACAAGTGAATCATGCAAGGGTCCACCTCTTCCAAGTGGAACTGGGCAAGGTTCAAAGTACTCACACTACACAAACAAACTGGACCAAGGGGGTTGAACCATGCTCAGGCTTGGTTAAAGCTGCCAGTGAGAGTGCAGCCTAAAGCCTCATACACACAATCGGATTGTTGGCCAACAAAACTGTGGATTTTGTCCGAAGGGCGTTGGCTCAAACTTGTCTTGCATACAAACGGCAAGGAATTGTCGGCCAACAAATAAAAACGTAGTGACATAATTTTGTGTTGGTAGAAGTTTGGTGAGTGTTGATTAGCACTTTTCAGTTCTTTTCTAAACGGCCGTTCGTCAACCAGCCATGTTGCGGAATTGGAGGAGATAACGTGGTAATTCTTGGCCCTGGAGTCATTGCGTTGACATTATTTTTTTGGTTGAATCTCCTCCTCATTTCACTTCCTCAACTAAGAGACACCGGAAGTGTCGTCACTGGCTCATCCTGATGCGTTTCGTCACAGGTCTGGTGACTTTCTCACGTGACTTTCCCTTCAGAAAGTTATGTGACCTGTGACGCAACGCGTCGGGAGGAGCCGTTGATGACTCTTCAGGTGTATTGTAATTGAGGAAGTGAAATGAGGAGGAGAGCTGTCCATTTGTAAACTGTTCTTTTGAGGTGTTTTTATCATCAATGAAATGTGAGTGCATATGATTAAGGAATTCTTATTAATAAAAAGCAAAAAATATATTCAATCTTGCGTGAAAATGATTTTTATTTTGCTTTGAAAAACTGAACCTGGAGAAATTAACTTTATGAGGAGAAGTTCTGATAATCCTGGCACCAATATTTGAAATCACTTTCTGATCTTTTTTGGAGTATCACTGAACGTGCCAATAGACCCAAGGGGGTCTTTCTTTAACGTGAGCAAGCATTGCACACTGAGGTGGTGGTGATTATTTTCAGCACATAGATCCTGCAGTGACTGTCATGGAGAATGGAGTGATTTTTATTCACGTTTTGTCAGCATTCAAGAGATATATATACCGTATTTATCGGCATATAACACGCACTTTTTTCCCCTGAAAATCAGGGGAAAATCGTGGGTGCGTGTTATAGGCCGATACCCCCCCCCCCCCAATTGTGTGTGATCGGAGCGATCGCGGCAATTGCCGCGATCGCCGCCGACATACACAGCCGTGTGGAAATTCAAATACGGCGCCGAGACTGCAGTGTCTCGGCGGAGCGGAGCTACACATAGCCGAGAGTCCTCGGGTTTTCTCGGCGCCGCTTACAGTCCCGCCCAGTTCCGCCCTATGGGCGGGACTGTAAGCGGCGCCGAGAAAACCCGAAGACTCTTGGCTATGTGCATCAGCGCTCCGCCGAGACACTGCAGTCTCGGCGCCATATTTAAATTTACACAGGGCTGTGTATGACGGCAGGGATCGCGGCGATCCCACAAAGCTGCATGGGGGCAAGGCTGCACGGGGGGGCAAGGCTGCATGGAGGCAAGGCTGCACTGGGGCAAGGCTGCACTGGGGCAAGGCTGCACTGGGGCAAGGCTGCACTGGGGCAAGGCTGCACTGGGGCAAGGCTGCACTGGGGCAAAGCTGCACTGGGGCAAAGCTGCACTGGGGCAAAGCTGCACTGGGGCAAAGCTGCACTGGGGCAAGGCTGCACTGGGGCAAGGCTGCACTGGGGCAAGGCTGCACTGGGGCAAGGCTGCACTGGGACAAGGCTGCACTGGGACAAGGCTGCACTGGGACAAGGCTGCACTGGGGCAAGGCTGCACTGGGGCAAAGCTGCACTGGGGCAAGGCTGCACTGGGGCAAGGCTGCACTGGGGCAAAGCTGCACTGGAGAAAAGCTGCACTGGGGCAAAGCTGCACTGGAGAAAAGCTGCACTGACATGGCTGCACTGACAAGGCTGCACTGGGGCAAAGCTGCACTGACAAGGCTGCAATAGACACTGGGGCAAGGCTGCACTGACACTGACAAGGCTGCAGATGGACAACGATAACGCTGCATTGATGGGCATTTTAATGTAAGTCTTTCTTCCTTAAACTTTACTCCTAAAAGTTTTTTTCCTTAAAATTCCCTCCTTAACTTGGGTGCGTGTTATACGCCGGCGCGTGTTATACGCCGATAAATACGATAATTTTATGCACCTGGACTTTTTGTAGATTTTTATATGTGTAAATGGTCACTTATTTACAGGAGTTTATTATGTGAGGTTTGGTGCACTATTAATTTGTTATACTGCAAAATATATACTCACTGAAAATACACTACACTTTCAATTGAAAGCATAGCTTTTTACATTTCAGTGATTGGGTGTTTGAAGTGAACACATTACAGGCAGTCCCCTACTTACAAACATCCAACTTGCACATGACTCCTACTTGCAAAGAAGGGAGACAACAGGAAGTGAGAGGAAATCTACCCCTAAGAAGGGAAATTCTCTCCTGTAGGAGTTACTATGGGAAAAAGGTGTCTCCACTGATGCTTTATCACCAGTCCATGTTTCCCCAACAGCCCAAAATTTTCAAAATCCAATTGTCATTGGGACAGGAAGTGAAGTGAAATCTTCTGAACAAGGGCACAGACAGCTAAACAAACGTTACAGGGGTGTTAACCCTTTCCTATGCTATCCGAAAAGCTTAAAAATAGATTATTTGGCTGGAGCTACACTTAAAAAATTTACCTGTTCCAACTTACAAACAGATTCAACTTAAGAACAAACCTACAGTCCCTGTCTTGTTTGTAACCCGGGGACCGCCTGTGATCACTAATCCAGAGGTATACAAACTATGGCCCTCCAGTTGTTCAGGAACTACAATTCCCATTATGTCTTTGAATGTCAGAGTTTTACAAAGCCTCATGGGACGTGTAGTTCTGCAACAGATGGGGGGCCGTAGTTTGGAGATCCCTGCACTAAACCAAGAGGAAACATTAACACCTTTATTGGACCATCCCTACAGCAAGACATAATCCTAGACCTTGAACAGCAGGTAGCAGGCAGATTCAGAATGAAATACCTCTGTAACGAATGTTAGCATTATAGACGGAAGGAGTCATCCATTCAAATTAAGGTTGTCCCGATACCACTTTTTTAGGACTGAGTACAAGTACCGATACTTTTTTCCAAGTACTCACCGATACCGATTACCAATACTTTTTTTTTTTTTTTTAATGTCACGTGACCGTGCTTTTTTTTTTTTTTTTTTTAAACAATGCTTTCTTTTTTTCGGGGGGGGAGACGGTGTTTTTTACAATAATATTTTTTTTATTCTTTATTGCAATATGTGTTTTTTTTTTTTTAATCAGCCCTGTTGGGGGGCTTTGGTGAGATATCAGGGGTCTTAACAGACCTTTGATATCTCCCCCTTGAGACAGAGAAAGAGACCGAGGATAGAGATTCCCCAGTCCCTTTCTCTGCAGCCTCAGCTGCACTGAGGATGAATGGAGAGAAGACAGCGGCTTCTCTCCATTCATAAACTGACACATCGTAATCACAGGAGATTACAATGTTTCAGTTATGTGAATAGACAGAGTCAGCTGACTCTGTCCATTCACAAAGGAAGAAGGAGGAGGACAAAGGAAGAGAGAGGGACAGCAGAACGGAGGGGGACAGCAGAACAGAGGGGACAGCGGAGAGGCACAGCAGAACTAGGGGGACAGCGGAGAGGCGGGGGACAGAACAGAGAGGGACAGTGGAGGGGGACAGAGGAACGGAGGGGGCATGGAGGAGGATGCAGTGACAGTCAGCGGTGATCGCGCGTGGGGGAGTTACAAGCACCGATCACCGCTGTATGTCACTAAAGCCGCTGAAAGCCGCTGGGGGGGGGGGACTTTAACTTCCCCACGCGCCGATCACAGCTGACTTCCAGGTATCGGGGGAAGCATCGGGAGCATTTGAACGAGTACAAGTACGTGGGTAAATGCTCGGTATCGGTGCCGATACTAGTATCGGTACAACCCTAATTAAAATAGATCAATTATATTTAAAGGTTATAGTACATAAATTTGAGTGATAGAAAGACATATTAAAAGAGAGATTATATATATATATATATATATATATATATATATATATATATATACACACACACACATACATACATACACATATCACGCAGATCTCTGCTGATTGTGAGCGGAGCAATCGCTGCCGAGATGCACATAGCCGAGTGTACTCGGCTCTGCTCACAGTCACAGCCAGGCCCGCCATTGGACCTGTGTTATGTCCATCATAGAGCGGGACTGGGCGTGACTGTGAGCGGAGCCGAGAAGAGTCGAGTACACTTGGCTATGTGTATCTCGGCGGCGCCAATTTTAAATCCATCCAAGGCTGCAATAGACATTGGGGGCAAGGCTGCACTGACAAGGCTGCAATGGACACCGATAAGGCTGCATTGATGGGCATTTAAATGTAAGTTTTTTTTTCCTTATACTTCCCTCCTAAAAGTTTTTTTCCTTAAAGTGGATGTAAACCCAATGCCATCCTTTCTAAACTACTGCCATAGGGTTATCTATAAGGATATACATGCCTCCTGCATGTATCTTTACCTGTCAAATGTCTCCCCTCTGTCTGTTATGAGACCCAAAAAACTGCAGATTCTGTGGGTGGGTCTGTTGTCTGGAGCTCGGTGGGTGGAGTCGTTAATGACAGGCTGTGAGACGTTTCCCGATTCGCGGCTGCCGAGATCGGGAAATGTCTCACTGCTTGTGATTAGCGCTGTGCAATGCCGACTTCCTGCGGGCTCTGTACATGTGGCTTGCGAATACGCCTGAGCTCATCCTTATCCAGGACTAATCCAGTACCAGAGGAGAAAAGAGCAGAAAGAGAGCCTGCAAAAAGGTCAATTGTTAGAGCTGCCATACATACTACAATCTGGTAGTACAATTTAATTCACCTAAGTGATGTAATACGGGAGGACAAACTTTTACAATCCAACCAAATTTCAATCCAAACTCACAGGCCCGTATTTTACATAGTGGATGGTAAGGATGAGCTCGGGCGTGTTCGCAGAGCCCGCCAGGAAGTCGACCCTGCACAGCGCTAATCACAGGCAGTGAGACATTGTCCTGATGCGCGGCTGCAGAGATCGGGAAATGTCAGTAGACTCCCCGCCCACCTCTACACTCCCCTTGTAAATATGCATTTTCTCCTGTGTATTTCTTACACTGAACTTCTGCTATGATCTCTAACATCCAGTGAAAAGACAGGAAAGTAACCACATGACTTCAGCATGCCAAATCATGCTGAGGTGTGGAACAGCCAATCCTTGCAGAGCTGCTGAAGAAAGGAGTGGGAGGGAATTAAAAGAAAATGCATGTCTTAGTCTAGTGCACGAGATATGTAAATCACCTGTCACTCACAGCAAGGGGGAGGATTTGACAAAGTTTTTCTCTGTTTGTCAAGATTTATCTCACTGAACAATAAAAGAGGATTGCTCAGAGATGGATTAACTCTTTGTGGCAAGACTGGGCTCAAATGATAGGAAATCTTATACTCTACAGTATGATAAAAAAAATAATAATTTGGGTTTACATCCACTTTGAAATTCCCTCCTAAACCTTGGGTGCGTGTTATACACTGACAAATACGATTGAGATATTATATATATTTTTTTTATTATACACATAGCATTATGACATAACCCCTTCTTGGCTCTGCCTAGCATCAATATTTCCAGACAAAGCTTTGTTCCAGAAAAAAAAAAAAAAAAAAACAGGACTCAAAGCATTAAAGCGAAACTTCACCCAAAAGGGGAAGTTCCATTTGTATGCTTCCTCCCATCCTCTACCAGATGTGGCATGGATTAACTGACCAGGGGTGTCAAACTGAAAGCCCTCCAGCTGTTGCGGAACCACAAGTACCATCATGCCTCTGCGACATGGCGTAGATCACAGTGGATACTGCGGCGAACTGTGCCCAGAAGTGGGAGCAAATACCTGGATTATACAGGTATCTGCTCCCCCTGAAAGGTGCCAAATGTGACACCGGAGAGGGGGGGGGGGGGGGAGAGACTGAAAAGCAGAAGTTAAATTTTTGGGTGGAACTCCGCTTTAAAGCCCAACTTTAGGAAAAAGTAAAAATCGTCCCTTGCAGTGGGGCTTTGGGGCGGTCCTTACTCGTTTACCCAATTCTCTGCCCTGTAAAACCAGTCTCCGGAGCCTCTTTTGCCATATGCCCCAATGCCTGGATGCCCTTGTAGTCATCAAGAATGATGCAGAGCCCACAGCCCTGCTTTGGACATGAGAACACCAAGGACCAGTCCTTTACCCGAGATTAGGAGAGCACTGTCTGCTGGGAGAGCGGAGGAGCAAGTAAGCAAAACAGCTTCTTCCATCCTCCTAAAATAGCATTTAACCCTTCAGAATGGAGCATCCCCACTACAAGGAGGTTTTTTTATTTTTATTATTTCCCTGGAGTGGGGCTTTAAATCTTTGATTGGAAGAGGAACTGGAACATGCGGGCAAACTTCTGTGTATGGCTTTGTTTAGGGTGTTCCCTTCTGCAGACAAAAATACAGCGGTTTATGGTCTCATGACCGAACTGCTTTAGATTATATTTACGTGTTCCCAGGATTATAGTACCGATGTGTGACCACAAGCACCATTACGGCACACAGATTTGAATAGCTAACTGTCATCCAGTACCGGCAACCTCAACTTATTACACAGGGCAAAACTGGCTTGGAAACTTTGTGGTTTTCCCCCTTTTTACATTTGACATTGTCATCGGAACAGTGATAGAGGAGAACTATTCCAATGAGGGCACTAGTTCTGGTGAAAACTAGGGATCCCTTCACCGTTGAAGGATTTCCTCTCGCTTCCTGTTTTGGCTCTAGGACAGGATGTGAAGGGAAATGTCCCCCAATGAGGAATAAATAAATAAAAATAAAATATGACTTTAGATCTGCTTAATTTCTCGCTGTTCTCTGATATTGGTAAATCAAGCAGTAAAGCTCAAAATATAATCACGTATGTGTGTCAAAAGTATAAACAGATCTTGGCTGCTGTAATAGATTTTGTGATTAAAAAGTAACTTCTATTAATCAAGCAGGACCATAGAAAAAAAAAAAATGATTATCAGTTCAAGGACTAAGGATGAGCTCCAGCGTGTTCACACAGCCCACGTGTGGAGCCCGCCAGGAAGTCAGCACTGCACATCGCTAATCACAGGCTGTGAGACGTTTCCCGATGAGCGGTTGCAGAGATCGGGAAATGTCTTACTGCATGTGATTAGCGCTGTACAGTGCCGACTTCCTGGTGGGCTCTGCACGTGCAGCTTGCGAACACGCCTGAGCTCATCCTTATCCAGGACTAATCCAGTACCAGAAGAGAAAAGAGCAGAAAGAGAGCCTAAGGTCAATTGTTAGAGCTGCCATACATGCTACAATCTGGTAGTACAATTTAATTTACCTAAGTGATGTAATATGGGAGGACAAACTTTTACAATCCAACCAAATTTCAATCCAAAACTCATAGGCCCGTATTTTACATAGTGGATGGTAAGGATGAGCTCGGGCGTGTTCGCAGAGCCCGCCAGGAAGTCGGCCCTGCACAGCGCTAATCACAGGCAGTGAGACATTGTCCTGATGTGCGGCTGCAGAGATCGGGAAATGTCTCACTGCCTGTGATTAGCGCTGTGCAGGGCCGACTTCCTGGCGGGCTCTGCAGGTGGGCTGTGCGAACACGCCGGAGCTCATCCTTAGTTGATGGTAGATTTAAAGGAGATTGTACAATCAGGCAGTAAAATGTATGGCAAAGCCTAATAGTGGACACACATGGAATGATTTCATATATGGGCCATAAATTTACTGTTTAATGCACCATACATTTTACAATCTGACCATACTATAAACTTTAGGAGTTACCAAAACGATGTAATATAGAGAACCTACTTAATCGTACCTGTGTGCAATCAGGGCTCAGGCAGACCTTTATACAACATAGTTGAGAGCAGATCTAATACGATTGTATAGTGTATAGCCAGCCTTAGACACACAAATGTTGTTTTCTTTATGAAGCATGCACCCTGACCTCTAGAATGAGCTGCACTCCTCTATATACAGATAAATGAGCTACAAAGCGCTGACTTCCCCATTCCCTTGTACACAAAGGACAGAGGTCAGCCTTGTAAACCTAGGAGACAAATCCATAGAGCAGAAAGAACATAAACACAATGACAGCACCCTGACTTCCGGTCCGAGGAGAGGGGACAGGGCAATGGACAGACCCCGGGAACTGACACCTTCTAATAACAACACACCGCTATGAGCTCTCTTACCCAGCTGGAGCGCTCCCTTCACTCTCCGTACCCGGAAGAGAATAGCCGCCAGCGCCAGCCAATAAGCGACTAGGGGGGCGGGGCGGGGCGTATACTGAGGCTCAGTCAGTCAATGGGCGCGTGTGTTGTGTTGCAGCCGGTCGGCAGTATGGTTCTCTCTCACCGCCCTGTGCTGAGAGGAATGGCGAAGTGCACATTGTCTCTATCTCCCTTCAATGTCTCTTCAATTCATATTGGCTTTTTTTATGCTGTATTATTGCTGGTTAAGAGCTTCCCCAGAAAATGTCACTCTATCAGCACTTCCGGGAAATTCAGTTACAACCAGAAAAAGGAGATGAAAAGATGAGGGGAGAAGTTCAGGGTATCAGACAATTCTCCATATAGGCCTCATGTACACGGGCGTATGAAAAAATGCTCCGTATACGCTGCTGGGAGTTGGCGGAAAAAATGCCACGTTATGCGCGTATTGAGTTTAGATGCATAGGAGCGTAAACTCATTCTACTGGCTAGAACATTCCTTTATTCTAGCAAGCAGAACAAATGTTATGCATAAACGTGCGTTTAAGCCGCGTACACACGATCAGACTTTCCGACGGGAAATGTTCGATGACAGGCAGTAAATCCGACCCTGTGTACGCTCCATTGGACAATTGTTGTCAGACTTCCCGCAGACAAATGTTGGATGGCAGGTTTTCAAATTTTCCATGGACAAATGTGTGTTGTCGAATTTTCCGAGCGTGTGTACACAAGTCCAAAGTACGAATACGTATGCTCAGAAGCAAGGACGAATCAGAAGCGATCAGTCTTGTGTTTCAATTCTAATTTTATTGAAAACATTTTTGAAATTTACATAAAAAAAAAGAAAGACAAACATTAATCTCATCCAATAGGTGCCAATAAAGAACATACCATTTTCCGAGCGTGTGTACACAAGTCCGTCGGACAAAAGTCCAAAGTACAAACACGCTTGCTCGGAAGCAAGGACGAGCCAGAAGCGGTCGGTCTTGTAAACTAGCATTCAGAATGGAGAATTAACATTCGTGACGTGGCAAATTATGAAATCTCCAAATGCAGCGCACAATTCTCTTCTTCTTTATTGGGATAATAATGAAGCTGCTTTGCTGGTGATACTGATGGAGTTATTGCAAAGGCTTTTTTTTCTAGTGATATCAAGAATAATATTATTATGCTTTTCTTTTTTTTTTTATTTGGACAAGTTACCACAGCACCATCATCACATAGTTTTTAAGATCAAAGATACAACTATGTTGGTGTCCCTTGTCAATTTTACATTGTATTTTTTAAAATGTAACTGCCTACTCCCAAACTGTCATTTGAAGTAAAACACATAGCCAAGTATTATTCTACACGATTTTTTTTATTGTGTATTAAAAAAAGAAAACAAATAAAATTAGACATGCTATCTGCCAATACAACTTAACCAAAAAGTGCATTCTATGCATCCAAAAATATACCAAATCAAATTATTATTCAACCAAAAACATAATGTCAAAGCAATAACTCCAAGGCAATAATAAATAACATCCTATCTCCTCCGATTCCGCAACATGTCTGGTTGATGAACGGCCGTTCAGAAACTAACTGAAAAGCGCAAAATGAAAAGTGCAAATCAACACTCACCAAACTTCTACTAACACAAAATTAGCAGAAGGATCCCAAAGGGTGGCGCTAAAGAGCTCAAAAACAACGTAGTACGTCACTACGTTCGTATTTATTATTATTATTATTATTATTCAGGATTTATATAGCGCCGACAGTTTACGCAGCGCTTTACAACATTAGGGCAGACAGTACAAGTACAATACAATTCAATACAGGAGGAATCAGAGGGCCCTGCTCGTTAGAGCTTACAATCTAGGAGGGAGGGTCAAGGTATACAAAAGGGTAATAGCTGTGGGGGATGAGCTAATGGAGAAAATAGTGCAGTTGTTAGATGGAGGCAGGATAGGCTTCTCTGAAGAGGAAAGTTTTCAAGGATCGCCTAAAAGTGGATAAATTTGGAGACAGTCTGACAGATTGGGGTAGGGAGTTCCAGAGGATAGGCGAGGCTCGGGAGAAGTCCTGGAGGCGGATATGGGAGGAGGTGATGAGGGAGCTAGAGAGCAGGAGGTCTTGGGAGGAACTGAGATGGCGATTAGGTTGGTATTTTGAGACTAGGTTAGTGATGTAGCTGGGGGCACAGTTGTGGATGGCTTTGTAACTTATTGTTAGTATTTTGAATTTAATTCGTTGGGTGAGTGGTAGCCAATGGAGGGATTGGCAGAGAGGGGTAGCAGACACTGAGCGGTTTGTAAGGTGGATGAGTCTGGCAGCAGCATTCATGATGGACTGAAGGGGGGATAGTCTATTTAAAGGTAAGCCAATGAGGAGTGAGTTGCAGTAGTCAAGGCAAGAGATAACCAGGGAGTGAATCAGGAGCTTTGTGGTTTCACTGGTTAGAAAGGGACGTAGTTTAGAGATGTTGCGGAGGTTAAGGCGGCAAGCTTTGGAAAGTGATTGGATGTGGGGCCGAAAGGAGAATTCAGAATCCAGGATAACACCTAGCACCCTGACATGTGGGAACGTTTGGATGGTTTTGCCATTGCTCTTGACAGAGAAGTCCGGGGAAGAGTCACTTGGGGGAGGAAATATAAGCTCGGTTTTGGACAAGTTGAGTTTGAGGAAGTGGTGTGACATCCATACAGATATGTCAGTTAGTAAGTTAGTAATTCGTGAGAAGACTGATGGGGTGAGTTGAGGGGTGGAGAGATAGATTTGTGTGTCATCAGCATAGAAATGATATTGAAAGCCGTGAGAGGCTATCAACTGACCCAGGGAAGAGGTGTAGATTGAAAATAAAAGAGGTCCAAGAACAGAACCTTGGGGGACCCCAACAGAGAAGGGAAGAGGAGTGGAGGAAGTAGAATTGTAAGTGACACTGAAGGTGCGTTGGGATAGGTAGGATGAGAGCCACTGAAGAGCACAGTCACGGAGACCGAGGGAGTAAAGTTTTTTGAGGAGGAGGGGGTGGTCAACCGTGTCAAAGGCAGCTGAAAGATCCAGAAGTAGGAGTACAGAATAGTGTTCGTTGGTTTTTGCAGTTAGTAGGTCATTTGTGAGTTTTAAAAGAGCAGTTTCTGTGGAGTGTTGAGGGCGAAATCCAGATTGAAGGGGATCAAGAAGGTTGTTTTTAATGAGGTGGTCACTCAGTTGGTTGTAAACCAGGCGTTCAAGGAGTTTAGAGGAAAAGGGGAGCAAGGAGATAGGGCGTAGGTTGTTAGGATTGGTGGGGTCCAAGGACGGTTTTTTAAGTATGGGGGTGACCAGTGCATGTTTTAGAGCATTGGGGAAGATGCCAGAGGTGAGGGAGAGGTTGAAGATGTGGGTTAGAGAGTGTAGGATGGGGTCAGAGGGTGACCGTAGCATTTGAGAGGGAATCGGGTCCAGGGGACAGGTGGTTAGGTGGGCAATAGAAAGGAGTTTAGCAACTTCGTCTGTAGTAGCAGATTTGAATAGGGGGAGTGTCAGTTGTACCTGTTGACATGGGGTCTTAGCTGGGGGAGACACCTGTAGAGCGGAGATTTCATAGTGGATTGTATCAATCTTGTTTTTGAAGTGATTAGCGATTTCCTGGGCAGTGAGTAAGTCAGTGGGTGGAGGCGGTGGAGGACAAAGTAGAGAGTTGAAGGTAAAGAAGAGTTTACGGGGATTGGATGAGAAGGTGTTAATAAGCGTTGTAAAATAGGTCTGCTTGGCAGTGTGGAGGAAAGAATAGTATTTTTGTAGGGCAGATTTGTATTGGTTGAAGTCTTTGAGAGACTTAGTCTTGTGCCACAGACGCTCAAGAGCACGACTACGTTTTTTGAGAATTTTAGTGTCATTTGTTTGCCAGGGTTGTAGGGGTCGAGGCCTGATTCTGCGTGTAGTGAGGGGAGCAAGCTTGTCCAGGGTGGAGGACAGAGATTTATTGTAGATTGACATGGCTTGGTTGGGGCAGGACAGGGGAGAAATTTTGTCATAGAGGTGGTCAGTAGCAGAATAGAGGAGAGAGGAGTTGAAGTTGCGAAAGTTTCTACGGGTGATGGTTAGGCGATTGGAGGAAAAGGTGGTGGAAGACAGGGGGAGAGAGAAACTAATAAGGTGATGGTCGGAGAGAGGAAAAGGATTGTTTGAGAAGTTGCATGGAGTGCATAGGTAGCAGAATACAAGGTCAAGCGTGTTGCCATCAGAGTGAGTAGAAGCCTGTACCCATTGCTCCAGGTCAAATGAAGAGGTTAGACTAAGAAGTTTAGAAGTAGCAGGAGTGTTTGTATTAGCAGGGATCAGTGGCGGCTGGTGAAGTTTTAGGATGGGGGGGCGCTGGACCCCGCCCTTCCTTTTTGACCCCTCCCACTTGGTGAAAATGGGCGTGGTTTCAGCGAAGTAGTGGGCGTGGCTCTAAGGTGGTGTAGTTAGCGTCTGAGATGAACGAGGGATGGAGGGAGTGGGAGAGAGGAATGAAGGGACAGCAGCCCCAGATCCTACACAACAATAAAAATGTGTATTCTAGAAAGTTTAACAATCAGCAGATAAAGATACTCCAAACACCTGGTGTTAATGCTTCAATCATCCCGGCACCATGGTTGTTATGGTGTCAGGATGATTGAAGCGCATTATTACTATTATTACATTGTAATATAAAATGAAATCATTCAACTCACCAAAATGCAGAATCAGTGGGAGCCCCGAGCGTGTCGCCTGCCACCAGATGCCATCAGGTGTCCCCAGCGGTGTCGCTCCTTATATGCAGCCTGTGTCACACAGAAAGCAACCAGCTGTGTGTAGAACATCTTATGTAGGACATGCCATGAATTACATGTTGTACATAGCATGTTCTTCTACACATAACATGACATACACATGACATGCCCCCCACATGACATACACATGACATGCCCCCCACATGACATACAAATGACATGCCCCCCACATGACATACACATGACATGCCCCCCACATGACATACACATGACATGCCCCCCACATGACATACACATGATATACACATGACATGCCCCCCACATGACATACACATGACATGCCCCCCACATGACATACACATGACATGCCCCCCACATGACATACACATGACATGCCCCCCACATGACATACACATGACATGCCCCCCACATGACATACACATGACATGCCCCCCACATGACATACACATGACATGCCCCCCACATGACATGCACATGACATGCCCCCCATATGACATACACATGACATGCCCTCCACATGACATACACATAAAGCAGCCCAAACATATGTGTAGTCATGTGTAGGACATCATGCTGCAGACACCCACTCCTGGCCAGAGACAACACCTCGGATTGTAAGCACTTGTTGCTGTCATTATGGGATGGGGATGGATTCTCATTAGGTGACCAGTCACTGAATGGAGGCTTTAATTTGAGTGGGGTGGGTGGGGGAGGGAAGGAGGTCATTAGAGCAGCTGAAAAAAACTTCTTACCTTCCCCGGCCGGCCATCCTCATCATTCTCTGTGTCCTCTCCTCTGTCATGCTGCTGGTGTGGATGGAGGGATCACCAGCCAGATTCCAGTGCCCGGAGAGTCAGTCTGCAGTCCTCATACTTCCTGTTTCCTCTGTCTCTTGGGCGCAATGAGACAGAGAAAACAGGAAGTGACATCAAACAGAGATGTCAATCAAACCGCCCGGCCGTAGTACAAGCGCCGGGCGGATGCTACTTGGCGATTCGGGAAGCGCCCCAAGGCGGGCTAAACGTCCGCAAATGCAGTCCAGTGAAGGCCACCCTGGGAGAGGGAAGCAGGAGAAGGGGTGTCATATTCGTGGAGCCAGGTTTCGGTGAGAGCAAGTAGATTAAAGGAATTAGTGACAAAGAGGTCATGAACAGCAGGGAGTTTGTTGCAGTCAGAGCGGGCGTTCCAGAGGGCGTTCCAGAGGGCGCAGGAGAGAGGGAGGCTGGTGTTGGGAAGAAGAAGAATGGAGACTAAATTGTGTAGATTGCGACTACTGCCAAAGGGTGTAGGGTGATGGTGATGGGTGTGTTGGGCACAGTTAAATAAGGGGGGCCCAGGGTTTGGGGAAATATCTCCGGCGATTAGGAGAAGCAGAAGAGTGAGGGAGGTAGTATGAGAATGTGGTTTGTATGAGGGGACATGCTTCAGTATCCTAGGGGGATTTGTTGGCCAACAATTGTGTGGCCGTGTGTATGCAAGACAAGTTTGGGCCAACGCCCTTCGGACGGTTTTGTTGGATCGTGTGTACGAGGCTTTACACATTAGCATGTGCTGGCATAAATTATGCTGAAAAAGCCCTCTCTGAATGGTGGTCTGGCACATTTTTCATGCCCTCGAACGCTGCTCTAAAATATGCCTTAAAGCGGAGGTCTGCCCCCTCCCCCGCATGAAAAAAATTAAAGTTAGCTACAAATACTGCAGCTGCTAACTTTGAGGCTGGGTTCACACGATTGCGAATTGGATGTGGGTCTCGCTGCATCCAATTCGCATAGCAGGAGATTGTGACCGGCTGTCAGGATACACCCATCAGCAGACAGCCTCGAAGATGTCTAAGGCACAGAGGAAGACATATTCCTGTTGCACACAGAAACCGGGCTTTGGCATTTAGACGTGCGCATGCGCGAACAAGAGCGCAAACAGTGGCCGTCACGCATTCCTGAGATACGATCGGCACCCGTACACTTCCGTACGTATCTATCGCGCGCACTAGCGCTCGTTCACGTTGGCGCCAAACGTCCTATTTAAGTCCAGCTGGTGCTTGGCCTGGTGCTGCCTTGTCTTCAGCTTCTGAGTGTCCTGTAACCTGTGAACCTGTATCCTGACTCCTGGCCCGTCCTGTTACCTTTCCTTGAACTCTGCCTGTACCGACCCCGGCTTGTCCTGTGACTAATCTTCTGCTTTCTCCCTGGCTACTGCACTGCTGATCTGGTTTGACCCGGCTTGTTCCTGACTACGATCCTGCCTGCACCTAGTACCCGATTTGATCTACCGTGTATGACCCTGCCTGCCTGACCCTGCTGCTTGTCGTTGTCGTCTGCACCTGCTGCCATCTGCTAGTCTCCTGCGGAAGCTTTCATGTGTCTCTTCAGCACGACCGGACCCGCTACCCTGCTACCACCAAAGACTTTCTGGCACTCGTGCGACTCTGTACTTTGGTGCCTCCTGTTTGCTCTATCAGGGGCCCTAAGTCAGAGTGGTAAGGGAGGCCTTGCTCGTCCATTCAGGCTCTTCTACCAGGTACGTGATAGTACAAGGCAGCCATGACTGAGCCTGAACGAGCAACCTCCTCCGTAGAGCAGCTGTGTCATCACCTAGCTGCATTTACCCAAACAGTCAAGAGCCTGCAAGCAAGTTACAGCCAGCTGGAAGAACGGATTCATGAACTCTCTCCAACACCCACTCTAGTAATGCAGTCACCGGAACCCCGGGTTCCGATTCCAGAGAAGTTTTCTGGCAACCGTGGCAAGTTCAGGACTTTTCAGAATGCCTGTATCCTGTATTTTTCATTACAGCCCCAGACCTTCTCTCAGGAGATCACCAAAGTAGGGTTTGTTATCTCCCTCCTGCAGGGTGAACCTCAGTCCTGGGCTCACCGTTTAATGGAACAGGGCAATCCCTGTCTGTCAAGCCTGACCACTTTCTTTGCATCCATGGCTCGAATCTACGAGGACCCTCTGCGAACTGCCACGGCCGAGTCTGCTCTGCATGCCCTCCAGCAAGGCCATCGAGCCACTGAGGACTATGTAACGGACTTTAGATGCTGGAGCGCAGACGTCGAATGGAACAGTGCTGCTCTCTGTTACCAATTTCGACTAGGACTATCCGAACCCCTAAAAGATGAACTAGCTCGTGTTGGAGTACCTGAATCCTTAGAAGCACTCATCGACCTGACAATTCAAATTGACAGACGTCTGAGAGAACGCAGTGCAGAGAGATCAACTGAACGATTCCAGCCTCTAGGACTGCTACCACAAGAGTCTGGTCCATCTAGTCCATCTCAACCCAGCAGGTTCCATCCCTCCCTCTCTCCAGAGGAACGTCTGTACCGTCGTCAGAACCACTTGTGTCTGTATTGTGGAAGGGATGGCCATTATGTGAGTTCCTGTCCTGCCAAGATTCGGAAATGTCTGACCTTTCTCCCTGCCAGCCAGTCCTCCCGGCCTCCCAAGTCTTCTCACCTGGCCGTACAGATCTCACTACAACTTTCAGGAAGAGTGATCCAAGTACCTGCTATTGTAGATTCAGGGGCTTGCAGTTGCTTCATTGACTTGACTTTTGCCCTTCAACATAAGATTCCTCTGCAACCCAAAGCTCATGGACTATCTATCCACCTGGCAGACGGGTCACATATTAAATCCGGTCCGGTTACCCAGGAGACTGTTCCATTATTAGCTACTATTTCTGGTGACCACAGAGAACTGTTACGCCTGGATGCCATAGCTTCACCACTGTTCCCTATCATTCTGGGTATGCCATGGCTCCAGGCACATAATCCCTGTATCCATTGGGATGTCGGAAAAGTCGAGTTTCCCTCTCTCTACTGCCAGCAACATTGCTTCTCCAGACCATTCTGTCATCCATCCCCCTTGCTGTGCATGGACTCAGATGATGAAACCCGTTCTTCCATTCCAGCACCCTACCAAGACTTTGCCGATGTGTTCAGTAAGAAGGGAGCTGAGATTCTACCTCCACATAGACCATACGACTGCCCCATCGAGCTCCTCCCTGGGGCCGAGATACCTTTTGGGCGAATCTTTCCCTTGACTGAACCTGAACTTGCCGCCTTAAAAATCTATATTGATGACAGCCTGAGAAAGGGATTTATCCGTCCCTCTACATCCCCAGCCGGAGCTGGGATTTTCTTTGTTGAGAAAAAGGATCTTTCCCTTCGCCCGTGCGTGGATTACCGGGACTTAAATAAAATCACGATCAAAAACCGATACCCCTTGCCTCTAGTACCAGAGTTGTTTCAGAGACTCCGTTCTGCTGTCATCTTCACAAAGTTAGACTTGCGAGGGGCATTTAACCTGGTACGTATTCGTGAAGGTGACGAATGGAAGACGGCCTTTCGTACCAGGTTTGGACATTTCGAATACTTGGTGATGCCCTTTGGGCTATGTAATGCCCCAGCAACGTTCCAGCACTTTATTAATGATGTTTTCCGGGACTATTTAGACTTATTTGTTATTGTATATCTTGACGATATCTTGATTTTCTCTCCTTCTTTAGAAGCCCATCGAGAACATGTCAGAAAAGTTTTGGTTCGACTCAGACAGCACAGCTTATTTGCAAAAGTAGAAAAATGCGAATTTGAATGCCCAAGCATCCAGTTCCTGGGCCTTGTTCCTTCCACAGGTGGCATTAAGATGGACCCCCAGAAGGTCTCGGCAATCCTGGATTGGCCGGCTCCTACGGACAAGAAAGGGGTGCAATGGTTCGTAGGATTTGCGAACTTCTATAGAAAATTTATCAAGGGGTTTTCCGCAATAATTTCTCCCATAACTCAACTGACAAGACAGTCTCAACAGTTCCAGTGGTCTTCCGAGGCGCAAACCGCATTTGAAACTCTGAAAGGTCTTTTCACAGCTGCACCTATATTACGTCATCCAGATCCTGCTCTGCCGTTCGTCCTAGAGGTAGACGCATCAGAGACGGCAGTAGGGGCAGTTCTGTCTCAACGCCAAGGGGCCAAGTCCCTACTACATCCTGTGGCATTTTTTTCCCGCAAGTTGTCCCCGGCAGAGAAAAACTATGACGTAGGAGACCGTGAGCTTCTGGCAATTAAAGCTGCTCTCGAAGAGTGGAGATACCTACTGGAAGGTGCAGCTCATCCGATCCTGATCTACACCGATCATCGAAACTTAGAGTATCTGCGAGTCGCAAAGCGCTTAAAACCCCGGCAGGCCAGGTGGGCACTCTTTTTTACAAGATTCACCTTTCATATTACCTACAGGCCAGGATCTAAGAACATTAAGTCGGATGCTCTATCCCGAATGTTTGGCACGACAGAAGAACCGGTTTCTCCGGATACCATTCTTCCTCCCGGAAATTTCCTTTTATTACAGGAAGATTTGTTGTCACAGATTAGACAAGCCACTATTGATGTCTCACCATCTCCTGAGATGACGTTACAAGCTAAAGATGGCCTGTTATGGCACAACAACAAGATTTTTGTGCCTGAAGGTCTACGAGTCCCCACCTTGGGTCTCTGCCATGACCATGCCCTTGCAGGACACTTTGGAGTCCACAAGACAACTGAGCTCTTACAGCGTACCTTTTGGTGGCCTTGTTTAAAAGAAGACTGCAAGAAGTACATTGAAACCTGCCCTACCTGCTCCAGAAATAAATATAGCCGAACAAAATCCTGGGGTTTGTTGAGACCCTTACCAGTTCCAGATAGACCCTGGCAGATGATCTCTATGGATTTTATCACTGAGCTCCCTCCTTCCGAAGGTTACTCTACCATCTTTGTAGTCATAGATCGGTTGTCGAAGATGGCACATTTCCTACCCATGAAGGGTACCCCGTCTGCCTCTGAGACAGCGCAGGTCTTTATTAAAGAAATCGTGAGACTACATGGACTTCCTGCCAATATCGTGTCGGACCGCGGGGTACAATTCACATCTAGATTTTGGAGAGCCTTGTGTAAATCCTTGAAAATCGAACTATCCTTTTCCTCAGCTTACCATCCCCAGACCAATGGTCAAACGGAAAGGACCAACCAGACGTTAGAGCAATACTTACGTTGTTTCTCTTCCTTCTCACAGGATGACTGGTTGGCACTATTACCTCTGGCGGAGTTTGCGTATAATAATTCAGAGCATTCTGCCATCAAACAAGCCCCATTCTTCGCCAACTATGGGTTCCATCCCTCATTCTTGACTGCCTCCGCTCCAGAATGCCCTGTTCCGGCAGTTCAGGACACAATAAACTTTTTCAGGACCAACAATCAGTTATTACAGAAGACGATGACCAAGGCCCAGGAAGACTATAAAAAATCCTTTGACAAGAAGAAGCGGGGAGAGTTGATTCTGGAACCTGGTGATCCGGTCTGGTTAGCTACGACTAATCTGAAATTAGCCTGCCCATCCAGAAAACTGGGCCCTAGGTTTGTGGGGCCCTTCAGGGTGAAGAAAAGGATCAATAACGTGGCTTATGAGTTGGCACTCCCGGATTCCTTCAGAATCCACCCAGTCTTCCATATCTCTCTACTGAAACCTGCTAGTCCAGATCCATTTCCCGAACGAAGTAGTAATCCTCCTGCACCTGTAATGATAGATGGGGAAGAGGAGTACGAGGTCGAGGCGATCATGGATTGCAGGAAGAGACAGAATCAGGTCCAGTACTTGGTCAAATGGAAAGGGTACGGACCTGAGGAGAATTCCTGGGAACCAGAGGGCAATATCCATGCCAACAGACTTATCCAAACATTCTGTCAAAACCATCCGGAGAGACTAGCTCAGTTGGGCATCCGGAGGCTGCCCATTGGAGGGGGGCAATGTCAGGATACACCCATCAGCAGACAGCCTCGAAGATGTCTAAGGCACAGAGGAAGACATATTCCTGTTGCACACAGAAACCGGGCTTTGGCATTTAGACGTGCGCATGCGCGAACAAGAGCGCAAACAGTGGCCGTCACGCATTCCTGAGATACGATCGGCACCCGTACACTTCCGTACGTATCTATCGCGCGCACTAGCGCTCGTTCACGTTGGCGCCAAACGTCCTATTTAAGTCCAGCTGGTGCTTGGCCTGGTGCTGCCTTGTCTTCAGCTTCTGAGTGTCCTGTAACCTGTGAACCTGTATCCTGACTCCTGGCCCGTCCTGTTACCTTTCCTTGAACTCTGCCTGTACCGACCCCGGCTTGTCCTGTGACTAATCTTCTGCTTTCTCCCTGGCTACTGCACTGCTGATCTGGTTTGACCCGGCTTGTTCCTGACTACGATCCTGCCTGCACCTAGTACCCGATTTGATCTACCGTGTATGACCCTGCCTGCTTGTCGTTGTCGTCTGCACCTGCTGCCATCTGCTAGTCTCCTGCGGAAGCTTTCCTGTGTCTCTTCAGCACGACCGGACCCGCTACCCTGCTACCACCAAAGACTTTCTGGCACTCGTGCAACTCTGTACTTTGGTGCCTCCTGTTTGCTCTATCAGGGGCCCTAAGTCAGAGTGGTAAGGGAGGCCTTGCTCGTCCATTCAGGCTCTTCTACCAGGTACGTGATAGTGGCTCTCTATGGAGCTGGTTCACACATCTCTGCAGTGTCTCCAGTGCGAATTGCACAGAAGCCCTGTGTGTCTTTTGGTCCGTTTCAGGTCCAAATTCAGCCCAAAATTCCGGCTGAAATCGGACCTGAAGCAGTGGAGACGTACTGGACTGCTACTGTGAGCTGCTGCATTCTCCAGTGTGAACCCAGCCTTAATATATGGACACTTACCTGTCCAGGGAGCCTGCGATGTTGGATCGGCTGTCGGTTGCAGCCGGTTCCCTACTCCACATGCGCGAAGTGGGCTGCACTTTCTAATTGGCCCCACAGAAGAGGAAGGAGGAGGGGGGGCCGAACTTCCGAGAGACGGCGCCGCAGCCCCTTCTCCCAGAAGTGGTTATTTTTTGGCAATATTATGGTGTGGGCGGATTTCTGCAAGTCACGGGCTGTGTCACACCCCTTCAGCCTGTGTCTTAGAATAAGAGGGAGGTGAAGCCTCCATTAATCTACATGTAATATCCCGCCCCTATTGTGTTTAGCTGGTTAGTGGGCATAGAGGAAGAGGAGGGAGGGAGTGGGCTGTGATTTACCACTGTGTATATGCCTATATGTGTGACTCTCTAGTCACATGGGCTGTTCAGATGTGATAGGGAGGAAATGCTCAGCATGGAAACTCACTGAAAACCCTAGCTGAATTGGGGACATGAACAGAAGGTGGAGATAGAGAACAACAGGATCAACCAGGTTTTTTGCAGCATACAGAAAACGAATCTCAACGAATCTCATAGTGACTGAGCATGAACAGCATGTAATAGTTTTGATAGTTTTTTAATGATGTGGGTCTAGTGACACTTTAAGGTGGTTGTAAAGGCAGAAGGTTTTTTACCTTAAAGCGGAGTTCTACCCAAAAGTGGAAGCTCCACTTATCAGCCTCCTCCCCCCCTCCGGTGCCACGTTTGGCACCTTTTGGGGGGGGGGGGGTGCCGCGGTAAGATCACTCAGAAGTTCGGCCCCCTCCACCTGCCCCCGCTCCATACAGAAAGCGCAGCATGCTTCGCTCATGCGCAGTAGGGAACCGGCTGTGAAGTCATAACGGCTTCACTGCTGGGTTCCCTTAAAACAAATGGCGGGGGCAGCACCTGAGAGCTGATGGAAACATCGGCTGGGGTGCCGACATTGCTGGATTCCAGGACAAGTAAGTGTCCTAATATTAAAAGTAAGTGTAGCTGCTGACTTTAAATTTTTTGCTGGGGGGCGAAACCCCCCTTTAAAGCGAACGAAACCCTTGCATCTTAGCCTCTGTATGATCTGCAACTGAAAGACAAAACAAGAGAAAATTCCCAGCTCAACTCACCAACCAGTCTGCTTACCAACCAAATGAACCTGTCCAACAGTCTGCGTTAAAAACAGAAGGTTTAGTTAGCACGCATTTGCGAAAGCATGCGTAAGCTGCAAGGCCTCTTCACGGCACCCTGTGTATTGCTTGTAGTCCTAACCCTGCTAAATTTATGAGGGTCTCCACAATGGAAGCACATGCATTCTAATGGATAGATAAGGGGCAGGTGGGCCTGGAGGTAGCCCAATCCTCCTTAAAGGTACAGGGGCACATTGGTCACCCAGCACATAGTACAATGGCAGCAAAGGTGCCCAGTGTGTCCCCTGACCAAATTTACACCGATAACAAACAGATGGCCCCTGCCCCCATCTATAAATGGCCTTCACAGCAAGGAGCACATGTAAGGGCAAACGCATGAAAGACGAAACCAGAGAAAATTCCCAGCTCAACTCACCAACCAGTCTGCTTACCAACCTAACTAACCTGTCCAACGGTATGCGTTAAAAACAGGGGTTTAGTTAGCACACAGGGGTTTTGTCTTTCATGTACACCTTGCTGTGAAGGTCAGTTATAGGTGCATACCTCCCAACTTTCTGAAATGAAAATGAGGGACACCTATAAGTATGTAGGCATAGGACACACCCCCTGCCACGCCCCCCTTAAAGGAGAATTGTACAAAAAAATGATTAGTTAAACCCACAAGTGCTTTTTACTACTACTATTCCTTTATAATGGCTTTTAGTATTTACAAATGCAACAATTTAGAAATCGGATGAAAGGTTTAGCACTGGGGAAAACTTTTTGAAAGATAAATAGTGCATGTTATATACAATATGGATCAGACCAAAATGAGGGACAAATGAGGAGGATTGAGGGACAGAGGGACATTGTTTCAAATCAGGGACAGTCCCTCGAAATCAGGGACAGTTGGGAGCTATTTAGGTGGTGAAAGGGGCCATCTCTGTGTTACTGTTGATCTGTAACTGCCATGGTGCTGCACATGTGATCAGTTTATGACGCCAGCCATTTAATGGTTTGACAGTTTGGTTGAGAACACAAATAATGTGATAGTTATTCCCACTGTGTGCCGGGAATGTAAGGCTTTGTTCAAACCATACGTGCATAAAAACTGATAGAAAAACCACACAGATTTTACTTGCAGAGACATGAGTTTACACCAGTTTTCATGCACGTTTCAGTGAGTTTTATACATGTAAATTCCTGCAGAGAAAAAATTCACATGTAATACCAGTGTTGTGGTGTGAACAGGGCACATAGAGAACAATTGTTTTTTTTTTTAGCCCTTGCAGAACATGTGTAAAAAAAACTGATGTCTCTGCACATGGTGTGATTGAGGTCTACCTTTTTTTTTTCAAAGGGTGAGTTCACATTTACAGAAAAATCGGTAAGGTGAACTTACACAGGTCTCCATCAACCCCCCCGGTCCCGCAGCAATCTCCGGTTCTAAGCTCCGGTACATCCGCGCCACGTGTCCGGGGACTAGAAACCCCCTGAGCTGAATGTCCAAAACGTCCCTCGTCAGGAGGGACATTTTGGAGCATTCTAATTGGTCAGCGCCTTCACAAGGGTGGCACCGACCAATCAGTAGCCACATAGCCGTCCTGTCAGCTATGGAGAAGACACGTGGCTGCAGAGAGGATTTCTAAGCCCCGGACTCCTGGCGCAGATATACTGGGGCTTAGAACCGGAGATTGCCACAAACCAGGTCAATGGGACACAGTTGGGGTTGCAATGATATTCAGGACACAGATGATGAGTGCCCTGATTATCAGTGTAGATGTCCCACCATAGGATATGTATTCCTTAGAAATTAAAAGTAAACAGCAGAGGAGAATCTACAAAGCTTGCAGGGAAGGCCAATTTTGTAGAGATGGAGTTTGCATATGTCTATGTGAGTATATATATATAATTTGCCATATCTGTTTAAAACTAGCTACGACTAAGGCTATTGCCGAAAGGCGTCAGCTTTATTGTCACTTTGATGTACCAATAAAAGACACTTCAAGGACTACAGTTTTGCCGGCTCTTCTTACTACTTTGCATTGGAGTGTGTTAGGACACATCGAGCCTCGGCACCTGTGAGTGGACCTGGTGTATGGATTGAGTTGTCCCTGCAGAGAGCGCTGTAACCTTTTTTCTTTTCAAAGCATGCACGGAATCACCTGGTGATCTGGCCAGTAACACACTTCCTTTCTTGGCCTAGATTCACACATATACGAACCGCGCTCTGCAGGTAAGGCAACCAGTTCATTACAATGGGCCACCCTATTCACAGAAACGCAGATAAAGAAGTCCCAGAACAAAGTATAAATGTTTAGTGTTGCTACCCAATCAGTCCAGCATCAGTAGAGCTCACGGGTGCCCTATTTTCAGTCTCACAGCTGTAGAGTATATCCAAAAAAGTGATCCACACCACCGTTGGTGTTCTTAAAATCTTATTTATTGTAGAATCCACAGCGTAGACGTCTGAGATACAGTAAATTGACACGTTTCAGCCTACACAGCTTTAGTCTTAACTTTCTTTAGTCGTCAACTCACTGTATCTCTAACTTGTACAATAAATAAGATTTTAAGAGCATCAACTGTGATGTGGATCACTTTTAAAGAAATCCCAGACCAACTTCCCATCCAGCGTACGTATATATACATCCTGGACGAGAAGTGGTTATACCAGGATCATGGTGGCAGCTGCAGTGTTTACTGGCCAGCAGTGGCGGTGCGTCCATTAAGGGCACCCGGGCGCCTCCCCCTCTGTCACGCTACCCCCCTCTATGACTGATTGATATTTTCATGCATTGCATGAATCTATCCATGGCCGCCACCCCCTATTCAGGCGTCCAGCCCCTTTTCGGACGCCGGGCGCCTGAATTCCAGCGGTGGGGGGGGGTGTTTTTGAAGCACCTGATTAGAGCCATAGGCTCTAATAGACTTCAAAAAAGGTGAACTGCAAGGGCAAAGCATTGCGCTCGCAGTTCACCCAGGTGTGTTAGAAAAGCGAATGAATATTCACTTTCCTAACACTGAACCGCATCTCAGCCAATCAGGTGCGTGGGTCTGTTACCTGTAACCTGATTGGCTAAAAGGATAGGCACTATGATTGGATGCCTGTTGGGAGGAGAGGAGGAGACACATGAGGACACAGGAGCCGCTGTCTGACCCGCTGCAAGGTCCCACCGCTCGCTGCCATCACCCACATGCCTGACCTGCCACCGAGACAGGGTAAGTGCTGGGTGATGGCGAACGGCCGTGGGGGTCCCAGTGGCAATATTTAATGGGGCCCAGTGGCAGCATTTGATGGGGCGCTGTGGCACTATTTGATGGGGCACAGTGGCAGCGTTTGATGGGGAACAGTGGCATCGTTTGATGGGGCACAAAGGCAGCGTTTGATGGGGCAGTGGCATCGTTTGATGGGGAACAGTGGCATCGTTTGATGGGGCACAAAGGCAGCGTTTGATGGGGCAGTGGCAGCGTTTGATGGGGCACAGTGACTGCGTTTGATGAGCACAGTGAGACTGCAATTTATGTTTTTTATTCAGAATTTTTCAGTTTGTTTGCGACCCCCCAATTTTGAGCACCAGCCGGCCAGGGAAGCAGCTGATGAAACTGATCTTTCTTCAGCTGTCTTAAGGGGCAGAGGAGGGATCAGGGGTATAACAGACACCTGATCTATCAAACTACCTGTCACTGCCCATGCCATCACAAGGGATGTTGTTCATCCCATGCGATAGCAATAAAGTTGAATGAAAAAAGAATTAAAAAGTGTAAAATAAAAGGCATTTAAAATAAAAAAATGTAACAGCACCCTCACCCCCCCCCCCCATGTTCACGCGCAAATACGCCCGTAGGTCCCACACTCATATGTGCATATACACCACGCATGTGAGGTATCACTGCAAACGTCACAGTGAGATGAATAATTCTAACACCTGAGCTCACACTTAACTCTAAACTGGTAACCTATAAAAGGTTTAAAAGTGTAGCCTATGGAAATTTTTAGGTTCGCCATTTTACGGGTGTGTGAAATTTTAAATCTTAGCATATTTGGTATCTATTTACTTGGTGCAACATCATCTTCTTTATTTTACATAGAAATTGGGTATTATATTGTGTTTGTGTGCACTAAAATGCAATTAAGAGTATTTTTTTCCCCGCTTACATAGCGGCTGTACATAGTTTTATGAATGAGAGCAGCAAAATGACATTTGTAAAGAAAAAAATGGCATTTAAAACTGCTCGCAGCTGTAATGTATTGCTGGATTCCAGAAATATAGATAAAAATCATTATAAAAAATGGCATGGGCCCCCCCCAGTCCATTATCAGGCCCTTCGTGTCTGGTATGGCTATTAACCACTTAAGCCCCGGACCATTTAGCTTGCCAAAGACCAAAGCACTTTTTGCGATTTGGCACTGCGTCACTTTACCTGACAATTGCGCGATCGTACGACGTGGCTCCCAAACAAAATTGACGTCCTTTTTTTCCCACAAATAGAGCTTTCTTTTGGTGGTATTTGAACACCTCTGCGGTTTTTATTTTTTGCGCTATAAACAAAAAATAGCTACAATTTTGAAAAAAACGCATTATTTTTTACTTTTTGCTATATTAAATATCCCCAAAAAATATATAAAAAAACATATTTTTTTTCCTCAGTTTAGGCCGATATGTATTCTTCTACATATTTTTGGTAAAAAAAAAAATCGCAATAAGCGTTTATTGATTGGTTTGCGCAAAAGTTATAGCATCTACAAAATAGGGGATAGTTTTATGGCATTTTTATTGATTTTGTTTTTTTTTACTAGTAATGCCGGCTATCAGCAATTTTTATCATGACTGCGACATTATGGCGGATACATCGGACAATTTTGACACATTTTTGGGACCATTGGCATTAATACAGTGATCAATTCTAAAAAATTGCATTGATTACTGTAAAAATGTTACTGGCAGTGAAGGGGTTAACCACTAGGTGGCGCTGTAGGGGTTAAGTGTGTCCTAGGGAGTGATTCTAACTGTGGGGGGAGGGGCTGTGTGTGACAGGGAGCAGTGATCAGTGACTGTGTCATTAGGCAGAACGGGGAGGTGCTTGTTTACATTAGCAGCTCCCCGTTCTTCCTCACCGTGAGACAATCGCGGTTATCCCCGTGGACATCGAGTCCGCGGGACCCACGGTCACGGAGCTCCCAGCAGGCACGTCCGCGAACTGCCTCTTAAAGGGCAACCTACAGGTACGTTAATCTGCCTGTATGTGCCCTTCTGCCGCAGTATATCTGCGTGAGGCGGCCGGGAAGCGGTTAAGAGAAACCCTGCGACAAAATTTAAAATAAAATGGCGTGGGGGTCCCCCCTAAAATCCATACCAGGCCCTTCAGGTCTGGTATGGATATTAACGGGAACCCTGTGCCAAGATTTAAAAAAAATGGTGTGGGGTCCCCCCCAAAATCTATACCAGACCTTTATCTGAGCATGCAACCTGGCAGGCCGCAGGAAAAGGGGGGGTGAGAGCGCCCCCTCTCCTGAACCGTACCATACCAAATGCCCTAAACATGAGGAGGAAGTTTTGGGGTCCCTGCCAAAATACCTTGTCCCCATGTTGATGGGGACAAGGGCCTCTTCCCCACAACCCTTGCCCGGTGGTTGTGGGGGTCTGTGGGTGCGGGGGGCTTATCGGAATCTGGAAGCCCCCTTTAACAAGGGGCCCCCAGATCCCGCCCCCCCATGTGAATGGGTATCGGGTATATTGTACCCCTACACATTCACCAAAAAAAAGTGTCAAAAAAGTAAAAATAACAGGAGACAGTTTGGGACAAGTCCTTTATTAAAAAAAAAAGTCTTGTGATGTCCATCCATCTTCGAACAGTGCCGACAGACAGAGAAAAAAAATGGAAAAACTCCCACTGACTGCAGCCTTTTTGCTTTGACAGCTGTTTTATAGCTGAGGGCTCCCTCTGACGTTACATGATGTCACATGACATCAGAAGGGGGCGGGGTCACCCTGAGGGGCCTGGTATGGATTTTTCAATATTTTTTTTATTTTGGTGTGTTTTTTCAATGATTTCTTTATGTATATTGCAGGGACCCGACAATACATTACAGCCGCAAGCAGTTTTAAATGACATTTTTTCCTTTAGAAATGTCATCTTGCTGCGGTACTGTTCTAAACACGGGAAAGATGCGCTACTTTACAGGCAGACTAAGGAGACAAGGCACGATATTTAAAGGAATATTTAATTTTTATTGTTTTACTTTAAGCATTATTAAAATCATTGCTCCTGAAAAAATGGCTGTTTCTAAAACTTTTTTTTGCATTGATATATGTCTCCTGGGGCAGGAACCGGGTCCCCAAACACTTTTTCACTTTTTATGGCAATAACATGCATATAAGCCGTTAAAATGAGCACTTTTGATTTTTCATGTTCGTGTCACATAGACTTTAACGGTGTTTACACAAATTTTTTGCCTGTTCGCAAGTTCTGGTGCAAACCGAACGAAGGGGTGTTAGGCTCATCCCTATTGTTAATAGTGAATAGTCCGAGGCCCTACAGCTGGAGACCACAGGGCATATTTTTGAGCGTCTGGTCACCCTGTGCCAGTGCAAAACTATTGGTACCCAGCGCAATATCAACTTGAGGTCACTACTTACAAGTCCCCAGAACAGCTGCCACCTTCCAGCTTATCCCCCGACACAACTTAGTGAGTGAGATGTCACCTCTTTGAAGCATAAAAATTATAAAAAAAGGGTTTATACTTTTTAGGCACGACCAGACAAAATGTACAAAAATATATTTTTATTATATAAACATAGTACACAACATATATATTAAAATCCATATTAGTGAGACAAATAAAGTAATGCATCTGTATATAACCAACCTGTAACTACATGGAATCTGAAAGATGAGAATATCATTTCATTGTGGTAGTAAATCCAAGAGTGCGGCTATATTACAGTAAAGCAATGTAGACTGGATCTTGACCTTTTTTATAATTTTTCCTCAATCCTAATAGGACGTGGCACTGTTTATCTGTAGAGCAGCCACAATACCAGTCTGTGCTGATAGTTATTATTTACCTCTTTGAAGCAGATCCCATGACATGTGGTTCTGCAATCAGCTCTGAGCAAAGTCTATTTGACCCTTTGATCCTGGCACCCTTGAGGCCTTCTACAGCAGTTGTTCAGTCCATGTGCTGCCTGCCAGCAACAGCCCTGCACCTCTGAAACCTTGCTGGAAGAAGGAACCCTGTTCTCCAGGGTCTATTTATCCACATTCCAGCCCCCTACTGGACACTTGCTCTCCAGGAAAGGGTTGGGTATGATAAATATTCATGCTGGTCAATTTGAATCTCCCTCCCTAAGCCATGAAAACTTCTTCCAGAGGCAGACAGAAGTAAGCAAACTCTCAGCCTGTGAGAACCTGAACAGGCCCAAACAATTACTGCACCCTTGATTACAGAAGGAGCCAAAGCTAAATTTGCCTAGCGACCTAAGCTAGGGGGGGTGCTACAAAGCTGTATTAAATACACAAACAAAAATATTATAGAGTATATTGCTGCTTACCAATCCTCCTGTGGTGGCTGCATTACTTTCTTTTTTTTTCATTTATTTTTACCTGGGGATCCACAGTATCTATGGAAGAGAAAATGAGTGACATTTGAACAGCAGCACTGTCTGGAGAGGGTAGTGTTAGATGGACTAGTAGATTAACTGTAGGTGTCCAGCAAATTGAAGCTGAACAGCAGTTAACACTTTTCAAGCAGTTACAGAAAGGTTTTTTTTTTCTTTCCTTTTGTGATAAAGGTTTTAGTAAATAAATAAAATCTGATCATTGTAAGCACCCCTGTTCATGTTAAATGGTTTATCGCAGTCCTCTAACTTCCACTTTTGCTGGACAGCTTGTTCTGTTAAAGGAAGTGGAATAGCAGCAGGATCAACAGGCAGAGAGACTCAGAAAAACAAGGACTGCATCATATATGTCATTTTACGTTAGTTGTTCATTAGTCTAGGGCCAGAGGAATATGAAGTAAATACTTACCTTACTCCCCCACAGCCTGCGCTGTAAGCTGCAAATGGCTCCAGTCACATTTCAGCATCCTAGTGTACCATATAGGATTAATGTGTCTGTATTGCATGTAGCAACACTGAAGCTCCAACCAAAGACCAGAGCTTTAGGCGGAGGAGGTGAACGCTAAAGTCAGCCAAAGCAAGAAATCAGGTAAGTGATAGAGTCTCTTCCCCTTGGAAATAATGGGCAATCAAACCTTGCAGTGAATCTTTTTCATTTTCCTGTAGTTGGGCTTTTACTCGCATATAAGACATCACATCATCTTAACCCTCCCTATTACACATTTGAATTTTTTTTTGGTAGCAAATACCTTTTCCTGGCCAGTTCACGTCAGCACACAATGGGTTAACCCCTTCCTCCAGTCTCTCAGTACCACCTTCTCTTAGCTGATAAAAGGGAGCCCCTCCTCCCCCGCCCTTGTTAGTTTTTTTTTGGTCGGACTCCAGGCCACCATGCTCGTGGATTAGACTACACCCACCTACCGAACCTACCCACCCAGGTTCAAGCCTCTCCTGGGATCGGAAGGTCCAGAACAATAAAGGTAGTTCCTTTTATCACACTGGACGCTCTATGTGCAGGAGCCATGCGGGCATACTAAGGCTTAAAGAGCTTACCATTTTAGGCTGTGGTGTTGCTGTAGTATCGTGCTTTCCTTTCCTGTTCCCTAGGAGCTGCGCTGACCTCCTCCCCTGTGTTTTCTGTCAGTCGGCGATGACCTCACAGGGGGGGGGGGCGGGGCTGTGGGGGCGGAGATGTCAGATGTCACCTAGCAATGCTCACCATAAATCCTGGAGATCCAGAAGCTCCAGTGCTGTTTGCCACAGCTAGTGAGGGAAGTGTACTGTTGAAAGGTGTAGGGAAAAAAACACTGAGCTGACACCCTAAACAAAGGGGGGGGAGCAGCTACATACAATGTGACTAAAACAATACCAATAAGATGAAAACAATGTAGTGCATCATAGATAAGTGTATGATCGAAGAACAAAGAATTGTCCTTAATTGTGCCTCGACCCAAGAAAATATTGTTAAATAATCAACCAAATCATATAGTGAACATGAAGTCAATAAGTAGATGAGTGGGTGAAGAGTGAAATGTCCCACTAAAGGAATTGTAGATGTAATCCGAAAGGGGATGGTGTTAAAACAGTTGGCAGAGAGTTGGATCCACGAAGGGAAAATCACATCAACCAGATAAGGAAACCGTGGGAGAGATGGTGTGTGGAAAACTCTTACCGGATCCTGTGGATTCCCTTGTCAGCGACAGGGAATCAGATGAGCAATGTGTAACTCAGGGCGTGAGGAACGATGTCCCGACACTCAAAGCCGTCCAGACTGGACTCTGCGTGGATCTCCCGGGGTCGCCAGGTGGGTCCTCGCAATGGAAAACCAAGGTGCGGATCAGAAAGGCTACGACTTCTCTCATGGGACTGGAGTGAGCACTCATTCGAATAGTATGTGGAAAGTAACAAATTGCCTCCAAATAGTGCAGATAAAAAATGGGGTATTTTTATTTCTAAAAGACCTTATACAATAAAAACGTGATCACAATAAAAAAAAGTGGTGGGCAACATGGAGGATCTATAAATAAGCCGGACGCGTTTCAACTTAGGGGTCTTCTACTGGGGCATAAAACATCCACTCCAGGTTGCCTATATTTATAAATAAAATACAAAATAAGAACCAATTACAATAGATAGAAATCAAACTGTTTCATTGGTTGGATACAGTCACCTGATCCTACATGGAATAGCCCACCAAGGAGGTGATCATCCAATTGGACCTAAAAGATCAGCTGATCCGCCATTAAGTGACAGAAGTAAATTCAAACCAATCATAGATGGCCCCAGATCTAGTAAATAAATCTAACAGCAAATGATGAATCAGTTGCCAGCTAAAACATCCTGTTCCGAGTCACAACTTCTGACACTGAAAAGTGACTCATGGCAACAGAGATGTCCAGCACCAATCCACACACAGACATTATTTGATTGATGGGCCGCACGGCCCATCGGACGGGGAGCCGGAAGTCCCGCTCCGACGGGATCCACATGTCAAACGAAAGGAAATGATGTCAGGCTTGGAAGCACGCCCGACGTCCACCTCCCGTCACCTGACCTGCTAAGGAAACCTTGCAGGGCCATGGAGGGCTAGGATTGCGCAATATGCAAAATACCCTCTCCATGGATACACTGCGCATGCGGACCGGGGGATAAACACGGAAGTCCCCTAATAAGTAAAATATATCTCGATATGTGGAGACACTGGGAACTTAAAGAGTACCACCATATTTGCAATGAATTATGACATGAACACCAGATGAATGGGCATGCAAGGAACTAATAAAGAAAATAAGCAATTAAAAATAATAATGAATACCTTAAACACCTGGGACAGTGAATCAAAAATATTATAAAGAAAAGAGATCAAAAATCATCTTTACATGTATTAGGAGGAAAGATGGGGATAAATATATATCCCTATAAAAAATAAAAAAAGGTGGAAGTAAGGATAACCAATGTGAATAAATTATCAAAAGTCATTCCTACGTACCTGTTAGTTAAATTATATATAGATGCGCCTACACCCCCATCAACTGAAGGGAATGTGAATGCACCTACCCCTCTTCAAAATAGCAGACCTTGGTGTGAAAACTACTAGAAAGAGAAAGGTAGAAAGGTGTATGTAAGAAAGAAAGAGAGTGAAAAATATATATAGTCCCATGCTCAGGATTGGTTGATGAAAGAGTTGAGGTCCCACTCCACGTTCAACCCGAACAGGAAGTAGGACCTCAACTCGTATATCCAGTATGTTTCGAGGCGCGGCACTCCCCTCAAACGTGACTCGCCCCTCCAGTGTGGAACAAACCTAACGATAACCTGAAACAGGGTCCCCGTAGGGTCTCTGTTATGGCACTCTGAGTAATGGCGGGGTACTGTATGTTTGTCTTTGCCCTTCTTTATCCCGGCCACATGCTCATTGACCCAGATGGAGAAAGTCCTGATAGTACGACCCACGTACTACTGCTTGTGGCAGGGACAAGTCAACAAATAAACAATGTATTGTGAGGAGCAGGTAGTGAAATGCTTCATATGATATATGCGAGAGGTGACCGTAGATGTAAAAGTCGTACTTTTACGTCTCCCCCTGATATTATGGAGGCCCACCTTGCATTTACGGCAAGGGTAATAACCCTTGAATTCCTGAAAAAAAGAAACTTTCTTGGGGGGGTCTATTATATTTGGAGCTATTTGTCCCTGTATGGACCGTGCACCTCTAAAAACGACAGCCCCTTGTTCAGGTAAAACAGAACCAAGAAGTCTGTCATTTAAGAGTACTCTCCAATGTTTCTTTATAATTGCACTAATTTGTTTAGACTGGATGGAATGGGTGGTAAAGAATGACCATTTAGATTTACACTTTGAGTCAGTTTTGGGGCGCTCTATTAAAGTGGAGCTTCTGTCCGTCAACAGTGCCTTGTTGATTTCCTCATCCAGAAGGTCAGGATCATAACCCTTTTCAAGAAATCTATCTTTGAAAACCTGTGACTGTGATAAAAAGTCGGAGGATTTGGTGCAATTGCGCCGCAGTCTTAAAAATTGGCTGCGGGGCACTGATTTGAGCCATTGATCTCGTGGCAGCTGTCGACCGGAATAAACCCATTCCGGTCGGTCGATTTGAAGTATGTGCGAAACTCCAAATGCTGTTCAACAACAAAAATCTCTAGATCTAAGAAATGGACCGTGGTGGAGCTGGCCTCATAGCTCAAGGATATCCCTCTATCATTGGTGTTGAGGGTGGCCATAAAATTGTCCAAAGATACACGGTCCCCACCCCATAGGAAGAGGATGTCGTCTATGTATCTGGCCCAGAGAACCAATTCAGGTCTCCGGGCTGCATAGACGACATCCTCTTCCCACTGGGCCATGAAGAGGTTGTCGAGGCTGTTTTTAGCCCCCATAGCCACGCCCCTCTTCTGTAAGAAAAACTGATTCTGGAACCAGAAATAATTATGCCTGGTTGCAAACTTAAGCAACTGCATGATGAAATTTCGTTGTAAAAAGGGGTGTTTGTTAGCTCTGGACAAATGATTCTCCATGGCATCAAAGCCCAAATTGTGTGGTATGCATGTATAAAGTGCCGCCACATCAGCTGTAACCAGAAGCATCCCTTCCAGAAATTGAACTGGCTCTAATAACTTTATGGTGTCCCTAGTGTCCTTTAAATATGAGGGAGTGGAACGAACCAACGGCTGCAAGTAAAAGTCCACATATTTTCCAATGCGAGCCGTGACCGATTTGATCCCGCTGACGATGGGTCGACCAGGGGGATGAACGGGGTCCTTATGGACTTTAGGGAGGTAATATATGGCAGGAATACATGGAACCTGGGGGACTAAAAAACATTTTTCTTTTTTGGTTAAAATCCCTAATGCGAATCCCTCATCAATCAGTTCAACCAAGGCCTTTTTAAAAGCTGCAGTGGGATCAGTGGGAATGGGACTATATGTATTAGAATCATTAAGAATTCGATTCATTTCTTTAAGGTAATCAGCCTTATCTAAAACCACAATGCCTCCTCCTTTATCCGCTGGGCGGATTATAAGGTCTTTCTTATCGCATAGTGATTTCAGGCCAACTTTGATGTCCGGTTTAACGTATATGCGTTTCCTCCGCTCAGTTCATTTATCCAGGTCTTCCAAGACAAGACTTTTGAAGACCTGGATAGATGGTGCTAAAGTGCCTGGGGGATTAAATAAGGAGGGATTTGACAGTCCTGAGTGAACCACTTTTTGGTCTGAGGGAACTCCAATAGAATGGGGGAACCATGTTAACAGTGGAGGGCTCAGAGGGAATTCTGGTGGAGGATGCCCCTAGGGGAATGGAGGGCAGGGAAGGTCTAGTTAAAAAATGCCTTTGAATACTGAGCTTACATGTGAATTTAAGAATGTCAATAAATGTCGAAAATTTATTGAGAGATTTTGGGGGAACAAATTTGAGTCCTCTATCTAGAACCGATTTCTCGGCTTCTGTTAATGCAGCAGAACTCAAATTAAAAATACCTGTCCCCCTTATGTTCTTTTTCTTTCGGCCTTGGACCCTCCTCCCCCCTCTGGTCCCTCTCTTCTTTCTAAATGTCCTGCGTGTCCCTCCATGGCTCTCTGAGAATCCAGGGATTGACTAGGACCAGACCTGTTTGGATTGTGGTTAAATGGTGATCTCTGATAGTAGTCGTCTTCCCTCTCATAATGAGAATATGTGTCCCGACGTCCATCATAGGGGACATTATCTCGGAGAGGGGTAAACCTATTACTGACACGAATCGGAGTATGGTAATTGTAATCAAGACTCTGGTGTTGGGATACACGATAGTCTTGCGGATTGCCATAATTGGGAGGGGGACCCCTTGAATTGCTCCCATGGTGGGAGTCAATAGGATGTCCTCTAGGTTGACCTTTTGTCCACAGAGCACCCCCTCCCCTTGGATTCCTGGGGGGGAGGACCCCGGGGTGGTCGGGGAGGCCCCTGTTCAGGACCTCGTTGTGTACGTATGGCCTCCTTAGATCCTGGTTTATAAGATGGTTGATAAACCAGTGTTCGATCTGGATGAGCCATGGAAGGAATGGAAGTTTCTGCCAATTAAAAACCAAATGTGTGGTATAATCAGTGCAATCCCTGTTATACTTTTTTTGTTTTTTATTACGTTGGTCCTTTTCTTCTTTTTCTAAAACACTTCTCAAATTAGTGGATAATGAGATGTATTCAGCGGAGGTCTTGTGTGGAATCAACTTGTCTCTACGCTCTCTGATCTTTTAGGTCCAATTGGATGATCACCTCCTTGGTGGGCTATTCCATGTAGGATCAGACGACTATATCCAACCAATGAAACAGTTCGATTTCTATCTATTGTAATTGGTTCTTATTTGGTATTTTATTTATAAATATAGGCAACCTGGAGTGGATGTTTTATGCCCCAGTAGAAGACCCCTAGGTCGAAACGCGTCGGGCTTATTTATACATCCTCCATGTTGCCCACCACTCTTTTTTATTGTGATCACGTTTTTATTGTATAAGGTTTTTTTAGAAATAAAAAATACCCCATTTTTTATCTGCACTATTTGGAGGCAATTTGTTACTTTCCACATACTATTCAAATAAGAACAAGTGCTCACTCCAGTCCCATGAGAGAAGTCGTTGCCTTTCTGATCCGCACCTTGGTTTTCCATTGCGAGGACCCACCTGGCGACCCCAGGAGATCCATGCAGAGTCCAGTCCGGATGGCTTCGAGTGTCGGGACATCGTTCCTCACGCCCTGAGTTACACATTGCTCATCTGATTCCCTGTCGCTGACAAGGGAATCCACAGGATCCTGGTAAGAGTTTTCCACACACCATCTCTCCCACGGTTTCCTTATCTGGTTGATGTGATTTTCCCTTCGTGGATCCAACTCTCTGCCAACTGTTTGAACACCATCCCCTTTCAGATTACATCCACAATTCCTTTAGGGGGACATTTCACTCTTCACCCACTCATATACTTATTGACCTTATGTTCACTATATGATTTGGTTGATTATTTATCAAAATTTTGTTGGGTCGAGGCACAATTGAAGACAATTCTTTGTTCTTCGATCATACACTTATCTATGATGCGCTACATTGTTTTCATCTTATAAGTGTACTGTTGAGTTTCCTTCACAGAGGGGGAGGGGTGGCTGGGCTTTGTCAGTGTTTACTGAGCCATGATAACAAAATGCATTACACAATGTGTTTACAGCTTCTCAGATACCTTACAAACCTGCTGCCACTCCGAGTGACTCCATATCCAATATTAAGGTAAAGATATTTCCTTTAAAGAGCGAGTTAAAAAAAAAAAAAAAAAAGCGATAGAATAGGAACTTTTTTTCTTATTTCTATATCCTGTCTTTTGTTGATGTAGTATGAGCTCACCACAGCCCCAAAGTGCACGAAGATCGTTGGAAAGGTAGGAGGGGTCTACGGGGGCCACAAAACAAAAAACAGTGCAACACCAGTCTAATAAGGTGGTTTGTCTTTATAGGAGTAGAAGTCCTAAAAAAGACAGTTGCGGAAGGAAAAGTCCTGCCACCGCTCAAAATCTCTGCATGCATCTGGGTCACGCACAGGACATAGATCCCAAGCAACGGCCAGTCCGCCCCGCAAAAATGCTCAGACCGATATGGCGGCAGAACCAAGTGCGACAAGAGGCCGTCCCTCCGAAGGCCTCTGCTGGGCCTGTTCAGCGCCATCCGCCCCTGAGAAACTCTTGTGCGCAGAACGCATAAGAGATATAGCCACAGATAGAGAAACAGAGGCACGTAGGATAAAGGACTATATTCAGGAGGCGGTGACGGAGAGTATGCAGGCGGTCGCAGTCGTAAGTGCCTCCGGGACTAAGCCTAGAGCCAAGAACGCATCTAAGCAAAAGCGAGACTCCTCACCGGCGCTTGAAATATCTTCAGGAGATTCTTCAGGACTCTGATGAACCGTCGGAATATTTATTCGACTTCCAACTCATAGGCCCTTACATTGTAGCAGTAAAGCAGGCCATAGACTGGGAACAAGACACTCAGCTTCCGGAAAAAAATAAAAGATATTTCCCTAACTTGAAAAGGCAAGGGGCAACCTTCCTGTTCATGACGAAGAATTATTCGATAAGGAATGGGAAAAGCCAGAAAGGAAGGCAAATGTACAAAATGGCTTTTTAAGGTTATACCCATTTAACACCCCAGATGCTGCCTTTTGGGAGTCACCTCCAGGGGTAGATGTGGCCTTGCAGCACTGAGCAAGGCTGGTGTCCCTGCCATTGCAGGATTCTACAAGCTTCAGAGACCCGATGGACAGGCGCAAAGACACAGATCTAAAGAAGATCTATTTACCTGCTGGCGCAGCTTGCCGCCCAGCCATAGCCCTAACCTTGATCTCCAGGGCTCTGAATGTCTGGGTCACAAATGTGGAGACGGCCCTGAAGTCTGACGTAGAGACGGCCAGAATCATTTTGGCAATGGAGGAACTAAATCTCTCAGCCGCCTTTTTGGCAGAAGCCTCTATAGACCTAGTAAAACTGCTCGCAAGAAATATGACATTTTCAGTAACAGCGAAAAGGGCCCTATGGTTACGCCATTGGGTGGCAGACAGTACCTCAAAACAGGCACTTTGTAACATTCCATACAAGGGCAAGATGCTATTCGGGGACACCCTGGAGGAAGCTATTAAACGAGCTACTGGAGGGAAGTCGGGTCTGCTACCACAGAGACCCAAAAAGAGACAGCAAACCGCTCGGTCAGGCCAATCAGAGTTCAGAAGGGCGCAGGAGGCCAGGTTATATAGACTAGGCCGAGAATATACGAGACCCCAATTGAGAGGCTCACAAAGCTCCTTTCTTCAGAACGTGAAGTCTAAGGCTGCTCAGACCGCTAAGAAACCGGAGAAGTCCTTTTGACGGGTTGACCGCCCATCCCCCCCAGGTGGGTGCCAGGTTGGCGTCCTTTTGGAAAGTATGGGCGAAGAAAGTCAAGGACCAATGGGTCCAGAAAACAGTCAAGCGAGGATACAAGATAATGTTTCGAGAAAAACCACCGGACATCCTTGTCCAAATAGAATGGCCACAAGATCAGAAGAAACAAAAGGTGCTTGCAAGAATATGTGACCGAATTACTTCAGAAAGAGGCAATCTCGCCGGTTCCTCTAAAGCAGCAGGGAACAGGGGTTTACTCCCCAATTTATCTGGTACCCAAAGTGTCCGGAGATCTCAGACCGGTCTTAGACCTAAGATCTCTAAACCACTACATCGATCCCAAGACATTCAAAATGGAATCAATATTTACAGTTGTATCAATTCTGCAAACAGGGGACTGGCTAATATCAGTCGAGTTAGCAGATGCCTACCTTCATGTCCCAATCAACAGGCATCACCAAAGATACCCGAGATTCATGGTAGGGGAAGATCATTTCCAGTTAAAATGTCTGCCCTTCGGAATCAGCACAGCACCTTGAGTCTTTTCCAAGATCTTGCTAGCTACCATGGCTGTTATATGTTTGAGGGGCATAAAAATTTTCCACTACTTAGACGACATCTTGGTAGTGGCCTGTGCAAGCGAGGAGTTAACGGCACAAAGCGAAGTGGTGGTGAAAATTCTATCCAAATTCGCCTGGATTATCAACAAGCAGAAAAGCCAGTTGATTCCCTCCCAAGAGATGGATTACCTAGGGCTTGTTTTCAACATAAAGGGCAGGTCTCGCTACCACATCGCAAGATAGCCGAGCTAGTAGCCTGCGTGAACAGCGTGATGGAGTCCTCCTCACTGTCGACGAGGGACTGTATGACGCTTCTGGGTATGTTTACCACAGCAACCCCAGCTGTTCCCTGGGCAATATTCCATAGAAGGGCATTCCAAACATCATGGGATGGCGTATCACTCCACCAAAAAATCTTCATACCAAGATGAATCCGCGGGGCATGCCTCTCAGCCCCAAAGATTGGATCCAGATAACCTCGGATGCCAGTCTCCGGGGCTGGGGCGCTCACTGCCTTGGCAGATGGGTTCAAGGCAAATGGAGCAGGATGGAGACCAGACACTCCAACCTGTTGGAGTTACAAACAGCATACCTAGCCCTACTGGCAATCGAGAACCTGATTCAGGGAGCTCGTGTCAAGCTTATGTTGGACAACCGGACGGCGGTCACTTATATAACCAAACGGTGGAACCAAGGGCTTGCCACTGCTGCAGTTGGCAACCGAAATATTCGTCTGGGTCGAGGCACATGTGGAAGCCTTGACGGCAGCCTACATTCCGGGCAGTCAAAACTATATAGAAGACCATCTGAGTCGGGATTTTCCCAACAAAAACGAGTGGGCACTCAACAAGGACTATCTGAAAACAATCTTTTATAGGTGGGGTACACCCTCGGTAGATCTGATGGCGACCCCATGGAATTCACAGGTACCCAAGTTTGTGTCAAGATTCCACTGCAACGAAGCGCTAGCTCAAGATGCCTTCTCAATCCCGTGGGAATTTCCCCTAGTCTACCTTTTCCCACTGGTACCTCTGATAATGAAAACCCTATTAAAAATTGTGAGGGAGAACGTCCATGCAATTGCAATCCTACCCTTCTGGCCACGAAGGCCATGGTTTCCACTGCTCCTGCTCATGGCAGCAGTTCCCCGAATATGGCTGCCGCTGAAGAGGGACCTCCTACAGCAAGACCAATGGTGTCACCCCAACCCAAGCAGATTGCAACTGACACAGCATGGCTGTTGAATCAGCCAGACTGCAGTCTCAGGGCATCTCAGAGGAGGTAATCTCGACACTATTGAAGTCAAGAAGGGCCACAACTAATGCCACATACACCAGGATTTGGAGAGAATTTGCAGCATTCGCTTTACAACAAAAATTTGCCCCATTGTCCGCAAACATTGCACAGGTGCTGGAGTTTTTACAGTCAGCTCTAAGTATGGGCTTAGCATACAACACCATAAAAGGTGCAGGTGTCAGCCTTGTCTTGCTTCACAGGCCACAAGTGGGCAGACAAGCCGCTAATAAAGCAATTTCTTAGAGCGGCCATAAGAATAAGACCACCAATGAAGTCCCTGTTCCCAGCCTGGGACTTGGGCACAGTGCTAAAAGCTTTGCCCCAACACCCATTAGTGCCTGCAGAGACATGCCCACTATGGTTCCTGACAGTCAAGCTGATTTTCCTCACAGCCATAACATCAGCGGGGAGAGTTTCAGAGCTGGCAGCTCTATCTTGCAAAGATTCTTTTTGCATCATTCTCCCTGACCCTCGCCAGCCTTAACCCCTAAGGTGGTTTCCAAGTTCCATGTAAAGTGGGAGGCAGTCCTACCCAGCTTCACGCAACCAAGACAAGCAGAGGAACTAGATCTCGGACCATTGGACATGGTCAACTTATTTTCAATCTACTTAAACCGCTCTCTACAGATGCGCAAAACAGCTACCTTGTTTGTCCTGCCGTCAGGACCTAGAAGAGGAGAAGTGGCATCAGCTAGAATCATAGCTACCTGGATCACCAAGGTGATAAGCCTCATGTATGAGAAACAGGGGCTGACATAGTTACATAGTAGGTGAGGTTGAAAAAAAGACACAAGTCCATCAAGTCCAACCTATGTGTGTGATTATGTGTCAGTATTACATTGTATATCCCTGTATGTTGCGGTCATTCAGGTGATTATCTAATAGTTTCTTGAAGCTATCAATGCTCCCCGCTGAGACCACCGCCTGTGGAAGGGAATTCCACATCTTTGACGCTCTTACAGTAAAGAACCCTCTACGTAGTTTAAGGTTAAACCTCTTTTCTTCTAATTGTAATGAGTGGCCACGAGTCTTATTAAACTCTCTTCTGCGAAAAAGTTTTATCCCTATTGTGGGGTCACCAGTACAGTATTTGTAAATTGAAATCATATCCCCTCTCAAGCGTCTCTTCTGAAGAGAGACTAGGTTCAGTGCTTGCAACCTTTCCTCATACACTAAGATCCTCCAGACCCTTTATTAGCTTTGTTGCCCTTCTTTGTACTCGCTCCATTTCCAGTACATCCTTCCTGAGGACTGGTGCCCAGAACTGGACAGCATACTCCAGGTGCGGCCAGACCAGAGCCTTGTAGAGTGGGAAAATTATCGTTTTATCTCTTGCGTTGATCCCCCTTTTAATGCATGCTAATATTCTGTTTGCTTTATTAGCAGCAGCTTGGTATTGCATGCCATTGTTGAGACATCTCCACAGGTTATTAGAGCTCATTCAACAAGAGGTGTGGCAGCCTCATGGGCAGCTTCTGCTAAAATATTGGTTGAAGACACATGCAGGACCGCTAGTTGGAGCCCCTACGAAACCTTCGCAAGACATTACAGTTTAGATGTCACAGCGGCTAGTGCATCAAATTTTGGAAACGCAGTGGTGTCAGCACCCTTCCAAGCAAAATAAAATATTCACTAAAGCAGCATTACCAGTTGTTTTTCAACTCTTTGTTATCCCACCCTATATCAGCTAAATCAAATCCCATTGTGTGCTGACGTGAGGCTGGCCAGGAAAACGGAAAATTGTTACCAATACTTACTGTAATTTTCCTTTCCTGGCCTGCCCTCACAACAGCACAATCTTTTTTTCCCTCCCTACAAGCCCATCGTCCGCTAGTTAATGGAATAAGGGCAGGGGAGGAGGGGCTCCCTTTTATCAGCTAAGAGAAGGTGGTACTGAGAGACCAGAGGAAGGGGTTAACCCATTGTGTGCTGAAGTGAGGGCAGGCCAGGAAAGGAAAGGAAAATTACAGTAAGTATTGGTAAAAATTTTCAGTTTTTCAGCAGGGGCTTGCTCCCACTTCCTTATTCCTCACCTAAGTGGGGACGACGTAGCCATGTGACTTCCTGAGTGATCTCACACCTGACTTCCATATCTAAGATGACAGTGTGGGAACAAAAACATTGGTGAAGACTTTGGGTTCTAGAAAGACAGCACTGGACTTCTTGGGTTGATAAGTATCTGTTACAGTTCATGTTTAGTGCCTGTACCACACTTGCTTGATGTACCAAGTGTGAACTCTTCTTTAATTGCTGTTTGAGTTACCCTACGATGGGTTCCCATGCCCTTTTCAGGTAACTATGGACATCCTTTGATTTTGCCTATGTATTCATTTTGATATGCTATCGAAGTGTGTATAACCCTTGCATGACTATACTCACTGTATGATTTTGATTTTCACTATATCACTGGTGGATATCTGCAATTGCTATACTGGCCGCTGGTGCTGTCGCAATGCTACGTATTGTCTATTGTTGTGTTGTGTAGTTACTGTGTCTTGTACCTTTTTTTCAATTGAAGAGCAATAACAAAATACAGGCTGCAATTACATAGATAGGAGATAAAATTGCATATTAGAGTATGGCAGGGATGCCGTTTGCGCTCCACCTGCATTCCAAAGGGTAGCGGAAGTGATGTGGTACGTATCACTGTTTGTTGGATTATTACATTTAAAAAAATATTCTATACTCTGTAAATGGCAACTCAGAGAAAAAAAACTTCCCCATTGGAGGCTTAGTGAATTGGCATTAAATCATCAAATACATCCTGTGAACAAACCACGAACTACATTGAAAGTTGATGAAAAAAGGGGGAAGAAACTCCCCCAGTGGAAGTTAAAAGAAATACCTTAAGATAAAGATCAATAAACCATCAGGTGCCATCTTATGGACAAACCACAGACCGCATACGGATGTAAGAAAAAGGGCAAACCGATAAAAATATATACAAATATAGGCTAATAAATTTTAATCGATGGTACTGCACTATGAGGAGCTTTGGTTCTTGTCTTTCCGATAAATATGCCATTTCCATTTGATGATTTGTGAAAATTTCTGAGCTGCCAATGTCATTGTAGAGCTGAAGCTAGGGAAAGTGCTCCATAGGCCTTAGTGCTCCTATCTTTGAATCCCTCTTAGACAAGGTATGAAGACCAGAAAGATCGCATTCAGCGTGAGATTTTTGACATTGCAGGATTCCAAAGGCTCGCACAGTGGGCCTTTAAGGTATCGGGCACCCTAGACAGATACCATTTAAGATAGTGAGCAGCTCTTTGTGAAGAAACAATGGTTATTGAAATGTGCTACTAAATGAGTTCTGAATTCTCAACCTGGTCTGTATGCTTTTGCATCTATTGAACATTCTGGGTGTGGCTGGTGTGATTAAAAACTTCTATGTTTGAAATGTTGCTTAATCTTGTATGTGCCTCAACTTCCTGCCAGTCACCTTAGAAATAATTTTGTCTAGTTTGTCATCAAACTATATCTGACCGTTCTATGGTATTCTGCACCACCCCTGAGTGGACAAAGAGTTGTCTGCCCATTGGAGAAGCCATAGCACTTTCTTCACTGTCATTGAATACAGCATTAATCTAGCACCTGATCACCTCTATTACAACCTCACCAATGTAGCTGGATAAATCTTTAATTTATTCAGCTCCAATACTTTGGACTAGTTGTCTTACAGTCTGTACTACAGTTAGTGTTTTCAACCTAGACTTTAAAGGCCTTTGCCACCACTGTCATGGCTATTGCAGCAAGGTAGACTGCGCCCGCATTTAGGTAGATCTTCATAAATCCATGACATTGGATCTATTAAGCACCTCTCTGAATGGCAACACGTAATCTAATGGCAGCAGTACATGTCTCACAGGTTGCACAAGTGAGGCCTCAACCAATGAAGTTGTTTTAAGGTGCTTCACTTCAGAATCTTTGAGTGGATAGAGCTTGCATAGATGCGTTTGAAAGGATTTCTTCCGAACCACGTTGTTCCATTCCCCCTACACCAGATCTTCAATCTTAGCTAAAAAAAACAAAACGTGGGAGAGTATGGGCTCATGCACACAGCATATCAAAGAAGCTGTTCATACAGGCTTTTGAGCTCTTTTTTTCTGCCTGGAAACTCCCCTCAATGTTAGCCAATGTGTCCATGCACACTATGGCTTTTTCAGGAGTTTACAGGCATATGAGCTTACAGGCAGAACCCCCCCAACCCCTCCCCCCCAATCTCACGTTTTTCAGAGGAAGCTTTAGAAACAGAACGAAGGCCTAACAACCCAAGAACACCTGAAAAAGCATGCAAAAAAGCACAAAAAAAAAAAAAATGGAAAAATGAGCCTGAGGAGAGGGTTTGTGAGAAAAAACAACTTTTCTTAATTTGCCTTTATCATTAAAAAGGATAGAGCCATCTTTGTTCAGGTATTATGAAGGTTAACAACTTCTCAATGGATACAGACACTGCAGTTTGATCACTGGGGGTGAGGAGAAATGCTTCCACTTGCCTGCTGCAGACGAATGACCCCATCTTTGCCAAGGTAACATTTAAAAAAAAAAATACTTGAATTTTTCTCAAAGTTTTTTTTCTTTTATTATTTTTTTTTAAACCATACTGTTACTGTATGTTGTAGCTTGTCAGAAATGTATTTATGCAGATTGGCAGTTACTAAAAGGTCTATTTTAAAGTTTATTTTGTAATTACTGGTATATCAGGTACAATAAATATGTAACTTCAAGTTACTACTATGCTGTGATGTATACACTTCTTTGATGTTTGCAACTTAATTTTGTGGTCACTTGAAAAATGTAAGTAATCATGGCAATAAAATATACACAAAGAAATAAAAGTGAATAAGGAACACCCAATGACAAGTAGAGTTTGTTTTTATTATTTCTGTTAATAATATTACATAAAAAAAACACACCATACTAAATTTGACATTTTTTTCATTTTTGACAGTACAATGCATTGCTAATCATAAAATCCAAATTAACACATAGTGTTTTATTTTAGAACAGTGAATGCTAAAGACTGTTTATTAATACTCCACTATTATTGAGTCAGAAATGTGGAAATACCGTAACTGTATACAGGACTTTCAGAAATTAATCCATATTATAATTTCACATTGCAGGGAAATAAAACAAACTAAAATACACAATATTACTAGACATAAAAAACAAAAACAAATTTAAGCTTAGGGTTCATAACCTTTGTTTCTCCCTCTCCTGGCTCAGTAATACAGAAAAAAAAAACGAAATATACACAAAATGAAGCATGTTATTTAGATGGCGTCAAACTTTCTCTATGCATTTTTACCATCTAAAGATGTGTTATACATATTAGTCAAGATTAGACACTACAAGGGGAACTGCACCACCACCCAAAATTACATTTAATGCTAGCAGAGTGATCATATGCAGATGAATCCAGTGTTTCACTGTGCCACCTGCCCAGTGCCAGCACATTTTTCAGTGTCCCCTGATATCAATACGTGTACCAAACTGGTTTTAGAGCAGAATGCCCATTCCGTGCACAAAGCTAAAGACAAAGATGTCCATTACTCCCAATTTTGGGCTTGGTGCATGAACGAAGGTGTCAAAAGAAGCTTAAAGTGTTACTAAAGGCATTTTTTTAAAATAAGGTAATAAAGTAATAAACATGTTATGCTCACCTGCTTGCACAGAGCAACTTCCAACCTCCTCTTCTGGATCCCCTGCTGGCGATCTTGGCTCCTCCTCTTCTCCTTGTACCGCCTTAGCAAGCTGCTTGCTATAGGGGCACACGTGCGTGTTCGCTCCCGAGCTGTGTGGGTCTTTGGAGACACATGCTATAGACACATAGCGTGGCTTGACCCCCGTCCCCCACTTTCTCCTCACAACATTTGATTGACAGCACTAGGTGCCAATCTCTCCTGCTGCTTGAGTCATTGTGTGAAGAGGAAGAAAGGGGAGAGACGATCCAGGCGTGCACAGCGCTAGATCGATTTAGGACTATTTAGTAAGTATTTAGGGAGGTGGGTGAGGACAAGCTGTAAAATATTTTGGGTTGGCTGCGGAATACCACTTTTTTTTCTCTTAAAAGATGAAAGTCACCTTTCTGATAATTGTAATACTGTAACTTCCCTGTTCACAATCAGGGGATCAACAGCTACCTGTGGCTCCTGACAGCCTTTCACATTGGAGGCGCTTTTCATAGCGCCTGTAAAAAGCCTCAGCTGCAATCCTAGTGTGAAAGCCTGAGTGCTTTCACACTGGGGCACTGCGCTGCTAGGACGTCAAAAAAAGTCCTGCAAGCAGCTTCTTTGCAGCGCTGTAGGAGAGGTGAATACACTGCTCCTAAAGCGCCCCTTGAAATCAATGGGCAGCGTCATCGAACCTCCAGCATAGCGCCGCTGCAGCGGCGCTTTGCTGGCGGTTTGAACCCTTTTTCGGCCACTAGTGGGTGTTAAAAGCCTAAAAGCACTGCAAAAAACGATTGGAAAGCGCCGCTAAAAATAGCGGCCGACGCCCGGGCGCTGGCAGTGTGAAAGTGCTTACTATTTCTCAGCCTAAACTGGTAATTGCTTTTTTTTTTAGTGCCCCCTCTTAATATTTAGCATTGCTCTCTGCTACTTGTCATAACTGAATGAATCTGCCGTGCCGATACCTGTACACAAAGTCACCTGTCAGGGGCATAACTGGAAAGTCTAGAAAAAGGGTCAGATTTCCAGTTATATGCAGACAGCTTAAACTATAATCAAGTGTCATGATTCAGCACATGGAGAATTCACACAGGATGCACTGTACTATATTCGGGAAAAAATACCTATCTGCCATCAGTCTAATAGTTTCTCCAGAACTGTATACCCAATGCCATAATGGTCCAAGACATGTTGTTTCCTCGTACAGACTTGTATCTACTGTGCCCCCACTGCTCTGCATTTTTCCAAAAAGGGAACTGCTGACACATACTTAATTTTTCTACAAAATTGCCCTCATTGAGCTAGCACATGTACATGTCTCAGAAGTTTCTGCCTTTTAAATAACTCGTTTTGTAGCCTTTCCAATTAGATCAGTGAATACTTTAATTCCATTTACAAGCAATATGGAACATCATATGTCCAAAGTTCATGATTTCATTGTTTTTCCCTGCACATCAAATTTGTCGGAAAGGTACAACGCCCCATTAATGAGTCTGGGATTGTCACTTTCTTGCCATTCAGAAGCAGTCATCCATTCACTGATCATTTCTCACAGAATACCCTTCAGATCTTTTATCCTAGTATCTCCTCCATTTTGACCCGATTGAGCTGCATTCAACACATCTAGATTTCCCATTCTTCAATGGGTAATCCAGGTCTCTGTAGCATTAACGATTTTTAAAACAAGTCAAATGTTAAAACTGCCGGCTGTAATCTTTTTTTTTTTTTTTTCAAAACATTTGTTGTTTGCAGATGGCGGATCAATCATGGACTTTAGCAATAGTTTTCTTTTGACTACTATGGAGAACTCACCTTGCTTGCTCCTGCACATTCACCTACTATGCACAGTCACTATGCTGAAATTTGCAATTTCCGATTTAAAATCAGAATTAGAATTTTTCATCTCAACGCATATTGTAAATAACCTAAATCTAATGGGTGAATGCCAGCGAATCTAGTAAGTTAAGTGTACCTATTTTTGCAATGCACAAAGATTTACACCGACACTGATAAAGTACAGCAACATGCACTGTCTGAGAATTTACCTAAAGCAAACCTGTCATGTATTAGTTACCAGAAGCAAAAAAAAAAGTTTATGTGCAGTTACTTCTTGTGTCTGACTTTTAGCTCACTGGGTCAACATTAATACTTTATATGCAGGACAGGTTTGCAAATATGATCAGGAGAATTTACCAAAACACATTTAGATTCGATTTAGTCACATTTTCCTACTCATGGGTTAAGAATCCCTAAGCTTATATATTCAAAAGAAGTATGCTACGTCATTCAATTAGGATTTGTTACTAAAACCACATTGTGCCTGCATATAGAACAACAGCATATCGTTTTTACATACATTATGGCATAGAATTGAATAATGACACACAACGGCAGCACTTATATGTAATCCAAATAACTGGGTATGTGGTGTTTCCACTTATGTTGTACATTTTACCAAAGTACATGTTTACATCACACTGGGGTTGATTTACTAAAACTGGAGCACTCAGAATCTGGTGCAGCTGTGCATCGTAGCCAATCAGCATCTAACTTCAGCTTGTTCAATTAAGCTTTAGCAAATAATAACAAAATTGAAGCCGATTGGTTTCTATGCACTCTTGCACTCGCCAGTTTTAGTAATTCATCCCACTAACAGAATAATGCTTACTTACATTTTTTTTAAACCAACACCCCCTATTTCCAAAGGGTACAAAGGCATGTCTTCTGGAGGAGGATCAGTATGAAACGTAAGGTGACATGAGCAAGCAATTCAAATACTCTGAATTAGACAAGCCACTCAAGAGTATTGAAGAGCATAGCAAATGTAGAGCAAACAATGATACTAGTCTGGGAGTAGGGATTTAAACATATCCTCTATATGGCACATTGAGAAAAAAAATATAAATACACAAATAATCTGTGTCCACCACTACCACTGTCGGTATGCTGAATATAGCCCAGATTTTAATTAAAAAAAACAAAAACATAGGTTCAGAATAATTAAGGCGTAATCATATAATTAGTTCAAAAATGTGTTTTTTCCAGCCCTCAAGTGTCACGCTCTACTCTCCAGCACACAAAAGGGGAAACATCTACAAAAATGCAATAAAAGTATGTTCCACTGTAGAAGCGCACCTATTCTTTCTGTTCCTTATTAGCCAATACTTGCCCTCAAATACATGCAACCCAAAAGATTCTACAGTAAGACTTCATTCCAAGAGGTAGCAGGTTTTTAATAACTAAGATGTTGGGTAAAGTGCCCTGTGAGCAAACTGCGAACATTTAGAAAAAAAGTATCATTAGGTAAGGTGTCATCACAAACAGAGATCACATATTCTGTTGTCACGGTTTGTAAGTCCACATGATTAACCACATGGCAGAAAAGGAGTCAGATCAGTTGGAGCTGCAGTGCATCATGATAGGACACAAGCAAAAAGGATTATGGAAATAGAAAAGCGTAAAAGTATGTCAAAGGTGACATAGTAACACATTGGTATTAAAAGCTGCTTACAGGGAAAAACATTAAAATACTGGATTTGAAGTTCTAACTGAAGAAGGTGACCCCTTTCACAATTCTGGAAAAAAAACAAAACAAAAAAGAAAAATATATATATATATATATATATATGCTTGCTTGAAAGTACAAAAAGTTTGCTGAAAAATTCAACTCAGATATTTCTGGAGTAACTGCTTCCTGATATTTTTGCTTTATATTACAGTAAAAATACTAGAACAAAATGTTAATATTGGCTGGCTTACTGAGACACGCCAGTCATTTTACAATATAACCGACCATAGCACTAAGCTTAAAAAAAATTATATATATATAACTATCAAAGTATTGGCTAACTGTACAAAATGAAACAGTTTCTAAAAATCTTTAGTTCATTTTTTTTATAATTATTTAAATAGTTGGACACAAAAAAAAAAAAGTCTAAAATAAGATTAGATGTTATAGTTTAACGGCAATGTTAATGGTTTTATAATGTTTTTCCCCCCCCCCATTTTAAAACTCTAGAGAATCCTCCAGTACATCCAGTTAGTTTAGCTGTAGCTTAAGAAATGAGGAAATTAAAGGTCGTAGTACATATGGGAGATGAATATGACCACTAAATAGCTGTCTGTGAAGGTTTAACAGGCAAACATTTCTATCATACCACTTAGGAAAGAGAAACAGAAACTGGGTTAGTCAGAATATTACAGTAAAGATGATCATGGCACAAATACGTAGGAAAAGGGAAAGCAGGAGTGAACCATGAATGTGTCCATGTCACACAAAAAGGGAAAAAAAAAAAAAATCACAGCATACACAATCCATTGCTGAACAACAACATATCAGAGGCCCAGTGGAGTTCATCACTTTCAGTGATGTTCTTTCTGCTGGATGCTTCTCAGGACAGGAGAAGAAAGGAGATTAGGTGAAAAGATGGAGTCTGTAGGGTGAACAGATCATCTGACGTCCGGAAGGGAACTCTGGCTAGGCAGGGGGATGGCTCCATTGTTAGGGTGGCAGTTCTGCCTCAGACTTTGGAAGTAGGATGCCTGCACTGGTTTGTGTCCCTGCAAAGCATGAACAGCCTCCTCAATGCTGAACCAGCGGCGCTTCCGCCCTATAAAGACGTGACTTGAATTATCTTACATTATGATCACAGGTACGTTATCTAACACATTTTAAGTCATTCTTTTTTTTAGGATTATTACAAACTTCAGTGAAAAGGTTTATCAGATATATAAAACTATCTGCAGATGAACTTATCCCACATACCGATGCTAAGAGAATCCTCCCAATCATCCAGGACCTCGGTCACAGTCAGGACATAGACAAATGTTCTGTGTTTCCTCTCAAAGTTCTGTAGAGAAATACATTTTGAAGAAAAAAAAAAGAAAGCATCTTTGCATGGACAAAACATGTTTTTTTCTGTAAAAAAAAAAAAGTTTAATTGCCATTTCATGCAAAATAGGAAGGTGCTTTATTCATAATATTAATTACAGTCATTTACACTTATAAATGAATGTTAACTTCAAAGTGAAATAACTGTCCTGCAGAAAGCAATGCTTCCAGGTCAGGTTGTGGTCTGTGCCAAAGAGCCAGTTCTGCCTAACCATCACTTCTACAAAAATTTTCAGGCAAGGCTTGGTAAATTACATTTATTAACCACTTGCTTACTGGGCACTTAACCCCCCCTCCTGTCCAGACCAATTTTCAGCTTTTAGCGCTGTCGCACTTTGAATGACAATTGCGTGGTCATACAACACTGTACCCAAATGAAATTTTTATAATTTTTTTCCCACAAATAGAGCTTTCTTTTGATGGTATTTGATCACCTCTGCGTTTTTTATTTTTTGTTAAAAAAATTGAAAAAGAGAATTTTTTAAAAAAATTATATTTTTTATATTTTGTTATAAATTTTTGCAAACAGGTAATTTTTCTCCTTCGTTGATGTACGCTGATGAGGTGGTAGTGATGGGCACCGACAGGTGGCAGTGATGGGCACTAATGGGTGGCGGTGATGGGCACTGATGGGTGGCAGTGTTGGGCACTGATTGGGCACTGATTGATGGCAGCACTGCTAGGTGGCACTGCTAGGTGGCACTTGTGGGCATTGTTGGTGGCAATTGTGGGCATTGTTGGTGGCACTTGTGGGCACTGGCAGGTGGCAATAACAAATGGCACTTGGAGGCACAGATGAGGCATCTGTGCCTCCTTCCTCTTCAGGACCGATGTCCCTTTCACATAAGCCTGTGATCGGCTTTTTTTTCCTCCTCACGCTCTCAGCGTGAGGAGAAAATGAAGCCGATCACCGTGTTGCGTTTACATCATGTGATCAGCTGTCATTGGCTGACAGCTGATCACATGGTAAGGGGCCGGGACCGGCCCCTTACTCGGATCTGTGATCATCCGAGTTTCCGCACTGCAGGGTGCGCGCGGTGCGCGTGCACAGGGGAGGACGTCCTATGACGTCCTCCCGGAGATTGAGGTCCGCGCTGTAGCCGTCATTCAGCTATGGCCCGGACCTCAAGTGGTTAAACCACTACTGTAACAACAGTTTTATTTCTGAATATATATCTGCTTTAAGTGCTGGTTCACATAGGTGCGATGCAGGAACACTGCGGGTTACTGTATCGCACCCGATTTGCATGACAGTTCACACTGCCATATGCGAATTGCGGGGAGTGTCAATACAATGTTAATGACACCCCCATTTCAGCTCACTTATCGCACTGCGAACTTACAGTCCTGTGCGGGTTTGGTCCGAATGCGATGCAAATTCAGCCATACTAGCTGTATGGCTGAAACCACATTGCACGGACATCACATGTGATTTGCACTGCAGAGCGGTGCAAATCACATGCGATCTTGCAGAAAGCACCTATGTGAACCGGTACTTAAGCTGAAGTTTTTTTCCTCCTGCAATTGTTCGCTCACAGCCACTGGATAATGCCCTGAGCAGCTGTGAAAGTTAACAGAAACTACTGCTATTTAGAAAAGTTATGCCGCTTGCCCCCCCACCTCCTAATTTATAGAACTCCTCTTACTACTATTACACAATGCATCATGTTCTGTGAATTGGCAGGGGAGATGTAGTCATTCAACTACTCCAACTAATGGATACACACCAATACACAATAAAAAAAGCATCATCTTTGCACCCTCATGGCTAACAGAGGACAGAATTCGAAATCGACTTAGAAAAACTTAACATTAATAAGTCACCGGGACCAGATGGCTTGCACCCAAGGGTCCTTAGGGAACTCGGTCAAGTAATTGCCAGACCATTGTTCCTAATTTTTACTGACAGTCTACTGACTGGAATGATACCAGCCCATTGGAGAAAAGTCAATGTAGCACCAATATTTAAGGGCCAAAATACATCCCTGGGAATTACAGACCAGTTAACCTAACATCAATAGTATGCAAGCTCTTGGAGGGGATGATAAGGGACTTTAGACAAGATTTTAGTAATGAAAATGGTATCATTAGCAGTAGTCAGCATGGATTCATGAAGAATCGTTCTTGCCAAACCAATCAATTAACCTTTTATGAGGGGGTGAGCTGCCATCTAGATAAAGGAAGGCCTGGAGACGTGGTGTATCTGGATTTTGCAAAAGCATCTGATACAGTTCCCCATAAACGTTTACTGTACAAAGTAAGGTCTGTTGGCATGGACCATAGGTTGAGTACATGGATTGAAGGCTACAAGGGTGAGTTCAGAGGGTGGTGATAAATGAGGAGTACTCTGAATGGTCCGGGGTGGAAATTGGGGTCCCCCAGGGTTCTGTGCTGGGACCAATCCTATTTAATTTGTTTATAAACGACCTGGAGGATGGGATAAACAGTTCAATCTCTGTATTTGCAGACAATACTAAGCTAAGCAGGGCAATAACTTCTCCACAGGATGTGGAAACCTTGCAAGAAGATCTGAACAAATTAATGGTGGTGGGCAACCACATGGCAAATGAGGTTTAATGTGGAAAATTTTTAAATAATGCATTTGGGTGGCAAAAATATGAATGCAATCTACTCACTGGGGGAATCAAGGATGGAAAAGGACCTGGAGGTCCTAGTAGATGATAGGCTCAGCAATGGCATGCAATGCCAAGCTGCTGCTAACAAAGCAAACAGAATATCGGCATGCATTAAAAAGGGGATTAACTCAGGGAGATAAAGCGATAATTCTCCCAGTCTACAAGACTCTGGTGCAGCTTCACCTGCAGTATGCTGTCCAGTTCTGGGCACCAGTCCTCAGGAAAGATGTACTGGAAATGGAGCGAGTACAGAGAAGGGCAACAAAGCTAATAAAGGGTCTGGAGGATATTAGTTATGAAAAGTTCAGAGCACTGAACTTATTCTCTCTGGAGAAGGCACGCTTCAGAGGGGAAATGATTTCGATTTACAAATACCATACTGGTGACCCCACAACAGGGGTAAAACTTTTCCACAGAAGGGAGTTTAACAAGACTCGTGGCCACTCATTAAAATTAGAAGAAAAGAGGTTTAACCTTAAACTGCGCAGAGGGTTCTTTACTGTAAGAGCGGCCTGGATGTGGAATTCCCTTCCACAGGCGGTGGTTTCAGCAGGGAGCATCGATAGTTTCAAAAAACTATTATATAAGCACCTGAATGGGGTACAGGGATATACAATGTAATACTGACATATAATCACACACATAGGTTGGACTTGATTGACTTGTGTCTTTTTTCAGCCTCACCTACTATGTAACTATGGCAGCTGCTCAGGTCTGTTAATGTTGCCACGACTCCATTTCTTCCATCCACAATGAAGCGTTTTTAACTTGCCTTATCACATTCGAAAGGTATTCCGCTTGTCAAATGCAGCTATTAAAGTCAATGGGACCATGCCTCAACTGCATGCCAAACACTTGGCACGGGGTAATGGCATGGAATTTCTATGTTAAATCTGCATTTGGGTGAAAAAAAAAACAAAAAGCAAAAAAAAAAAAAAAACACATGGGCAATAAGGAGGTGGCAGTGCTGAACACCTGCAAACGGCCACTCAAATCACTTTTCAGAGGGTCCAATGCCCATGTGAGAGAAGCCTAGGGGAGCTTCTACAAATAACAAAACTTCCAGGTACAGAACATGCATACCTGGCAGAGGCATAGAGATACTATAATACTTTGCTCAAAGAAATTTTAAAACTTTATAGGCCATGTTAAAGTGCAACTACAAGGCAAAACTTTTTTTTTTTTTAGTTTTGGATAGCATTGAAAGGGATTAGAACACCTGTCAGGTTTTTTTTGCTGTCTGAGCCCCTGTTAAGGAGATTCATCCTCTCCATTTGTCCCATTTACCGCTAAACAAAAAGTAAATCCCAAATTGTGGGTTGACACCAGAACAGTAATAGAGGGGAAATCTTCCAATGAGCACACTAGTTCTGGTCACCCTGGAGTTACCCCACTTTGGAGGGATTTCTTATAACTTGCTGTTTTGACTAATGGACAGAAAGTGAAGGGAAATATCCTCTATGGGACACAGATGGCAAAAAAAAAAAAATTGACAGGAGTGATAATCCTTCTTTACTCTATACAAAAATGAAAAAAAGTTTTGCCTTTAGTTACACTTTAAGTGACAGTTATACATACAAATATTATTTATACTGAAATTTACATTACTGAACTGTTTTAATACATAAAAAAATCCTTTAATTCTAAAAATGTAATGTGTTATCTTTCTCAAACTTTATTTCAACATTAACAAAGGTTACTTACTTCAAACACACCCAGCATACGACCCAGTGTGCCTTTAACTCCAGCCTATAGGAAACAAGAAGTATCAAAGAAAATCTCTGGTTATAAAACAAACAAAAGTCTGCCAATACAGGGAATGCTTAGTAGTATTCACAACTCAAAAACTGTAACCTGCTCAATATTCCTGTATGTTAAATGAAGGTGTCATTACAGACCGAAGAGGCTGCTATTACTAATCTCCTTCTTAAAAGGCTAGACTCTCTCTAGCCTCAATACTTTGATTATTGATCAGGAACAAGACTGTGGATCAGGAAAGAAAGAGAAAGCCAGTCGTTATCTGCATACCTGTTTGGTCAGCACTTCAAAATGATTGAAACCAAAAGGGTCAGCATGACAGCCCAGAACATAATATTTTCAGGAAAGACCAAGAATCGTAGCCTTAAAGCGTTCCAGCTGCAAATTAATTTTTTTTAAAGTCAGCAGCTACAAATACTGTAGCTGCTGACTTTTAGAAAGGACACTTACCTGTCCAGGGAGCCCGCAATGTCGCCCCCCAAGGCCAAACCGGCCATTGGAACAGGTGCAGGCGCCGCCATTCCAACTAAGGGAAATCGGCATTGTAGCCTTCAGACTTCACTACGGTTTCCTACTGCGCAGGCACGAGTCACACAGCGCTTTGAACGGACCCGTCATCTTCTGGGACACACAGAGGTCCCAGAAGGCAAAGGGAGGAGAAGAGGACCTGACGCATTGGGCTGCGGCGAGGCTGGGACGGAAGTACACAAGGTACTTCATAAATGGCAAGGAAAAAATAAATAATAAATTATCCAAAATCAAATCGGTGACGGGGTTGTCATTCCTTTGTCTTAAAGTTGTAAAAAAAGTGTGTGGAACTCCAACCCAACGTGTATTTATAGAACCGTTTGATTAAAAATTTCTACAAGTTAAAATAAAGGTGTCTTGCTCCAGTCCCACAATGGGAACATTCCCCCCCTCCCCCTCCATGCCTGCTTTTGTTTGTAATGGTAGTGGGACCATTGTCAATAGCAATGTAAAAGGCATATACCAATGGAAAGAAGGATTAAAAAGTCAATATATTTACAGCTATGCCAATTATTCTATATGTATAATTTCTTTCTGCATCAGGCCACAAACATGTTGCCTGTCGGACCAAGAAAAAACAGGGTTATTACCAGTTAATGCTCTTTTCCAGGAATCTTCCAGGACAGCTTACAGAGAGAGAGGCTCCTCCCACAGGAGGAGCACAGGAAGCACATGATCCACATTATAAAAGACCGCCCATAGGCCATGGCCCCTCAGTATTAACAAATAACTGAAGGCACAGATAAAATAAAACACTTCCATTGGTGCAACCAACTTGCTTTACATAATTATTCCTTCGAACAAGGGGGGGACTGACGCTGTCCTGGAAAAGAGCGTGAACAGGTAATAACCCTGTTTTTTCCCAGTCATCTTCCAGGACGGCTTACAGAGAGGACAAAATAGAACTACCTGATCAGGGCGGGACCACAGCTTTAAGCACCTTTCTCCTGATAGTCTGTTCTGGTTAGAGAACAGGCCCAGTCAGTAATGTTTCACGAAGGTTTGGAAGCTGAATCCATTAGCCGTTTAGCAGATCTGGGAAGGAGAAGCGTTGACCTTTTTAGGCCAAGAAGTGGCCCCTGCTCTGTCAAGAAGGAGCTTTGATATTTTCTAGAGGAAACAGCGATGATGCCTGGCAAGCTTCTATCATTGCATATTTTAATCACCTTGCGGTAGTAAATATTTTGACGCCCTCTTGCCTTTAGAATAAACAAACTAGAGGTTGATCTGCAATATTTAGATCTCACCCTACAAAATCTTCAGTCAAGAGGTATCTAGATAATAGGCCCTTGTATTTATCCAGTGAGATTTCTGCCACAATGCTATACAAACCCAAAATGCATATGCCCATACCTATGACCTTTCCCCATTCTAAATGCTGGTACGGCAGCTATGGGTGTTTGGAAAGGAACTGGGTAAGAATGAACCTCACAATTTTATGAATAACAGGTGCTCTGCCCAAAGAAGTCTGACTTCATATAGCACATTGTGGTAAGCTATGCCGATCAATTCTTTAGGAGACTAAGCCTGTAGCAGTAACAGAACATTTACATTGACTCGCTATATATCTGTTCTGTTAGGTTGCTGTAAAAAAGATGTGCTGATGTTTTTAACATATACAGAGTACTGATGATTTTAAACTTATACAAAGTACGGAACAAAAACATACCCAGTCATGTATAAGGGTCAGAGTGAAAGCAAGACGTGATACCACATCTACAGGCCATATTCCTGCCCATTAGGGGGCTGGCTGCATCTAATATAACAAGTATAGGCGCAAAACAAGTCAGACATCATACACATTCTGATACAAATCTGCTAAAAAAAAAAAAAAAAAAAGAAGGGAAGTAATAATAAAAATAGAGTCTGGTCAGTCCATAAAAATAATCGGCTAACAGAGTCTATTTAGGAATGGTGAAAATGGAAAAAAAAGCATCCAAAAAATGCAAACAGGGCTGCCATCATTATAGGGTAGAAACCAATTCCTCAGCTGCAACAAAACACAAGTAGAGAGACGCCTCTGGGTGCAGTATTTTAGAAATAATGCTTTTAATAATAGATGTAGATCAACTCACATTTTGTAGGAATAAACAGGCATGGTATTAATACAGTGACGCATCCCCTAGTCCTAAGCAGTGCGGATTCCTTGCTGACAACTGAGATCTTCCGGCAGATGGAGGACGCCGGCTCCGGAGAGCGTCCTCAGAGCGAGGCGTGGAACGCATAGGACAGCTTGCTGCGGACGGATGACGTAAGCTTTGATGACGTCATACGGGAGACAGACAAAGCCTCCCAGCTCATAACAAGTCCAAATCTAGTGATAAATGAAAGCTCCTGACACCTTTGGATAAGCCCTCAAGTGTGCAACTAAAGCAATCAGAAGGCCAACACCTGCAGGTACTAACGAGCAATCATTAAACCCAGGTTTGTCCATGCAACCCTTGCATGGAGGTTACGCCCAGGAGCCTGTCAATTGAATGTTGCTGGATCCACATCTAATGTTTCCAGTTCAGCCTAGGAGTGGGCTATTGCCCAAACCCAAGTTCAGAAAGTCCCAATTAAACCATGGTAGCCCCCACTAGGCTGTCACCTCCCCTTGCTGAAAACAAAGAGTGTAATTGATGGTAGACATGACGTAAGCAGAGCCCAGGAGCCCTGCACAAGCATGATCCAAGCGTGGGAAAGAATGAATAGGTTGCAGCTTCTGATCTCTGAGTTTGCCAGCACCAGCTCTGCAGATTGCATGTGTAAGGGGCTCTGCCTCCAAATGACCACACTAATGGTGGACAGGAACACAAAGCACATTCACCCTGTGTTTGTAGGAGGCATGCAAACACCCACAGCAACCAATACCCAAAGAGAGGACATCCTCCTAATAGTAACTACCTTGTGGCCATCTGCCAAAATTATAGCAGGTGTCGTGGCGGAACCTGAGTACATGGTGTAGCTTTACAGACCAAACGGAATCTGCTCCAATACTCCTGGAAAGATCAAGGTACGCCTACTGCATCATCCCCCACCTGTTTGTGCTCCTTCCCTGGTGTCCGTTGATGATGGTACCAGGGAATACTTACATAACCACCCTATAGCGGTCCATTCAGCGGGACCCAAAAGGTTCACCTGCCTCAGCAGACAAGCGCCCCCCTCACCATCTGAAAGTAGTCAGGGACTCTGGATGCCTCTGCTCCAGCTATGCAGTACTCCCTCCGAAGAGATTTGGGGAAAGCCAGCGGCCGTGATTGATCCATATTGATCTGCAGCAAACATCGGGAGTTCAGCCAGCAAATGAAGATATGGTGGTTGACCAAATGTGAGTAAGAGAGGGCTCCCCTAGAGCAGGGATATGCAATTAGCGGACCTCCAGCTGTTGAAAAACTACAAGTCCCATCATGTCTCTGCCTCTGGGTGTCATGCTTATGGCTGTCAAAGTCTTGCTATGCCTCATGGGACTTGTAGTTCTGCAACAGCTGGGAGGTCCGCTAATTGCATATCCCTGCCCTAGAGCCTCAGTGCCTATGAGGATAGCTGCTTCTCCTCCAGCGGAGAAGGAAGCTTTGTGAAAATTAAGACAGAGTTTGTCATTCCTTTATCAACGCTCTCCAGGAATCTTTTTAAAGAGCTTTGCAGCATGGAACTGGTGTCCAGGCAGTAGATAACCTGTACTTGCACGCTGTGCATCTGTCCCTTAGGCGTTTCCTCTTTTGCTCCCATCCCTTTTCCTATGGGGAGAGGAAACAAGGTGGTATGAGCCTTTTACAAGGAGAGACAGGGTGCAGACTATCACCCTATGACCAGCAGCCAGCCACCTAGGGAGACCCAAATGATGCCCCACCACCAGTAGGAAAAGAGGGATACACACACAGCCAGACTCCCCAGACCAGCCCTGCTGGCCTGAGCATAGTACAGAGAAACCTCCCAAAACCCCTGTTGCCCCCTACACCAGGGAGTAAGAAAAGAGGAACCCCCATTTGCCTCTTTCTTACCTTAGGGCCAGAGTCTGCAAGTGTCCCAGACCTGCTTCCCTGCATACAGTCTCCTCCCTGGTGACTTACCAGCACAGAACAAAATGGCTTGCACCATCTTCTCTGTAGCCCTGAAAGGTCGAGCAGTGAGGATCCCGGTCTGGCGATGTGGATCGGACGCCTCCCCTGGAACAGTGCATGGAGCTTGCAGCCCCGACCACCTGGTCGGTGTTTGCTACCAATAACATGTCTGCCCTGCAAGCATCAGGCCACCATGAGTCCGCACTGTCCCCTGGAAGACTCACCTGAGTCAAAATCCCACACTGCCAGTGTACCTGAGCCTACAGGCATCTGCCTACCAGACTCCCATGGAGAGAGGGGGTCTCCTGGAGTAAAAATTCAAGACTCCCTTCCAGGGCAGCCTGAACGAGCCTGAGCTACATGCCTCCCCAGGTTCACTGCCCCCGTTTTGGGATGCTGTAGCCGGGAGGCCCCTGCCGCCTTGCATGAAGGCCTAGATAAAAATAACAAAACTTCTTCAGTGTTCCTGTCTGGCCGGAGGAAACACATATACTGAGGGGCCATGGCCTATGGGCGGTCTTTTATAATGTGGATAATGCGTTTCCTGTGCTAGGTGGAAGGAGCCTCTCTCTCTGTAAGCCATCCTGGAAGATGACTGGGAAAAATTAGATTGAAGACAGATGCAGCATCTTTAGAAGGTAGCCACCAATAACAACCTCAATATTTTTTTTCACCACATGAGAACTAACCATTTTAATTCCACTCCAGGAGAGCTTTGACAGTTGCAATGAAAATGCATAGTACTCAAACTTTTATACTAAGTATTTCCCAAATATTTATTCAAGAACTACATTATAAAATTGCAGTTCTAGGTTAACAATTCTGTATAAGCTGGCAGGCCCTAAAATAAGAAAAAAAACAAGCAGGAGTTCTTGGCTTACCTATTGTTTAGTTATAACTTAACACTGAACTTGCTCATAAAAACTGGATCTTTTTCTCCAAACTCCATTGATTGCTTTAGAACTGGAAGCAGTCTACTCATGCAAGTCTGGACCATAAAATGGCAACACTCATTTTAATTGAATTTCTCCCAAACCATCATACCAGTCTTTTATTGGGAATCCCCCCCCCCACCTCACACTTTCGGCAACAATCAAGCCTTTGGTTCAAATAAATTTATTTCCCAAGATCTTGTCTACTTGCCAAAACTACCGTATATACTCGAGTATAAGTCGTTCCGAGTATAAGTCGAGGCCCTAATTTACCACAAAAAAAATGGGAAAAACTTATTGACCCGAGTATAAGACGAGGGTGAGAAATGCACAGCTACTGTAAGTGGAAAAGAGGGTCAACAATGCCTATTTGCAGCATCACTGTGCCCATTTGCAGCCTTTGGTCCCCTGAACTTCAAACTCTGTAGTTAAGGGTTCCTAGATGCCCCCTAGCTGTAGCCAAAATTTGGGGTCTCTGAACCCAAAGGGTCCCCAAAATGACATTGCTGCAGATGGACACAGTTGACTGAATTTGTGGCCCCGTATCTTGGGGCCACTTAGTGCTAAGAACCCCAAATTTGGTATGCAAACCCAGTGGAACTAGCACCATAACATTTCCAAAGCTGTGGTTTCTAGCACCAAGTGGCCCCGAGATACAGGGCCCCAAAAATCAGTTCAGAAAATGTCAAGCACTTTTCTGCAGCAGAGAATGACATTTTCCGAACCGATTTTGGGGCCCCGTATCTCAGGGCCACTTAGTGCTAGGAACTTCAGCTTTGGATATGTTATGGAATCATTTCCACTGGGTTTGCACACCAAATTTGGGGTTCCTAGCACCAAGTGGCCCTGAGATATGGGGCCCCAAAGTCGGTTCAGAAAATGACAAGCACTTTTCTGCAGCAGAGAATGACATTTTCCGAACCGATTTTGGGGCCCCGTATCTCGGGGCCACTTAGTGCTAGGAACTTCAGCTTTGGATATATTATGGTACCAGTTCCACTGGGTTTGCACACCAAATTTGGAGTTCCTAGACCCAAGTGGCCCTGAGATACGGGGCCCCAAAGTCGGTTCGGAAAATGAAATTTTTTGCTGCAGAAAAGTGCTTGACTCGAGTATAAGTCGAGGGGGGCACTTTCAGCACAAAAAAATGTGCTGAAAAATTCGACTTATACTCGAGTATATACGGTACATCTTTTTCTGTATGGTGATTTTTTTCTAACTACCCTAGCTTTGCTTTACCTTTTCTCTTATTCGTAAACATATGTAATCAGGTTACCTGTATGTCTTTTTTTTTTAGACCAGGAAACCTAAACATTTCATTTATTTTCTTTACGTCAATCCACACTTTGCCAAGGATATGATTGGTTTTATTGTAAACTGCATTATGTTGCAACATGTACTGCATCTGTTGCATCTATGAACAGAGCTGCATATTTATTATTCTACTCAATACCTGCTTTAAAAGGAATTGCTGGATGAGAAGGATTTGCAAACAAGGTACTTTGTTACCAAGCATTCACACTTATCACAGCTCACATTTCAAATGTCAAATGGAATTCAAATATGGCCTTATATTTCTTCAATTATATGTGAACCCTTACCTTGTAAAACAACCAGTTTGAAATAGAAATGCAAGGCAAAATGTTTGTATATATGACTGTATATGCATGTGTGTGTGTACATTTTGTTCTGGTTTTAAAAGTCATCACAAGACTTCTGTTCTCTGTAATTAAGGGGCTTAGGAGGCATAAGAGAAATAGCAGTACATTTATCTTCACAGGGATTTACTGTAAAGGGGGGTATGTCAGCACAATTCTGACCATTGAAGGACAGGCAGGCATTGCTCCTAAGTTGAATGTAAAAAAAGAAAATTGACCACACTACTTCTATGCCTAGCGTGGTCAGTTTGAAAGAGGAAAGCATGGGGATTGGCAGGTTCACAAGGTATTTTACACAAAGAGAACAGGATATGTAATACAAAATACATGGTACAACAAACACATGTCAGGAATATGAAATGTTGGGATAACACACACTTTAAAGTTGAACTCACACTTTTGGCAAATTGTGTTTACCCTTGATAACACAATACAAAAAATGCTGACTCTAGATCAGGGACTAAAATTCTAGCCATTTGTTGAAAGCAGGGTTAAAGATCCATAAAGTACAGCTGATCCAATGCATTTCAACCAAAGGCGGCCTTAATCTTGAGCTATGATGTAAGCCTTATTTGGCTGAAACATGTTGGCGCAGTTGTACTTTACGGGTTTTTAACACCGTTTGCAATAAATATTTTTCAGTACCTGACTAAGTGTCAGCTTTTTTGCACAGTAGACACATTATGGCTTGCAGGTGCCTCAGCCGCAGCACTAATCTTCGTCGTAGCCTTCAAGAAATACCTGGGTTGAGCGTGGCGAGTTTGTTTTTTTCAGTTTACCCTTGATATCAATGACATATCAGAACACAATTCAACACACTTTCGAACATGTGGCAATGCATGTAAAAGGGTGTCTTCCCTTAAAATAAATGTGAAAAAAAAAACATGTAAACATGCGGCGATTGCTCATTATTTTGGGCTTGCCTACAATGCCACTCATGTTTTTGATGCTTTTTCACAATGGAAAAGACATCTAGCCAAGATGCACACATGGTTCCAGCCTTATATTTCAACTTCTTTCACAAAAGTTTTAATAAGTAGAATTGGAGTATTATGCGGACATTGAAGATTTTCAAAGTACTAAACTTAAAAAAAAAAAAAAAAAAAAAAAAAAAAAGAAGGAAGAGAGCAACTACCTCTTCAAAAACCTCTCGAGCGGCTGCTGCACTGGGCTCCTCCTCTGGCTCCAGACCTCCGCCTGGGACAATCCATCGATCTGGATAACGACTGCTGCTTACCAACAGTACCTGAGGAAAGAGTATGCAGTAATGTTTGTATTGATTTATAGCCAATCTTCATCTCTTGACCCTATATCAAATTTTGCTTATGCATTTTGTGATATTTTACCATTTCTAGTTCGACAATAAGAGGAAATGTACATTTTTTTTTTTTTTAAGAAAATGTGTTTATTCAGGTTGAAATACTACATGCAAACATAATGTAGTCTTATTTCCACTAACCAGTAGCTGGAGTTCTAGGCTTTTTTCTACATGCTCTCCAGTTTCTGTATACTGTGGTGTCATAAAAATCCAGTTTGCAAAGCTTAATAGCTCAAGCTGAAATGTACACACAGAACTGATTGAATCACAGAAGTTATAACCCATTATTTGATGCCTCAGTCTAAAGTTTCAATCAGGCAGAGCTAGGAATTTATATATATTTACACACACACACACTTTGCACACTTTTTTTTCTATAAGTTTCGCGGCCATCTTCACCACAGCCTGACAACCCATAGGATCCATGCCGGATTGTTGGCAGGAAAACGCTGCTTTAAAAACGCGATCTTATCAGCATTTTGCATGTGCATAAGTGTGCGTTTGGCCGCGCTAGCTTTTAGCCGCTTTTGGGAGCCCCCACGCGAAAAAAAAAGTGGCGCGGGGTCCCCCAAAAACCAATCCAAACCCTTATCCGAGCACGCAGCTCGGCAGGTCAGGAAGGGGGGGGGGGGACGGACGAGCTAGTCGCCCCCCCCCTCCTGGACCATACCAGGCCACATGGCCTCAACATGGGGGGTGGGTGCTTTGGGGCAGGGGAGCCCTGCGCTTCCCACCCCTAAAGCACCTTGTCGTCATGTTGTTGATGACAAGAGCCTCTTCCCAACAACCCTGGCCGGTGGTTGTTGGGGTCTGCGGGCGGGGGCTTATCGGAATCTGGAAGCCCCCCTTTAACAAGGGGGCCCCCAGATCCTGGCCCCTCACCCTATGTGAATGAGTATGGGGTACATTGTACCCCTATCCATTCACCTAAAAAAAAACACATCAAAAATAAACACAGTACACAGGTTTTTAAAGTATTTTACTAAGGCAGCTCTGGCGTCTCTTCCGATTTCTTCTCCCCTCTCTGGTTCTTCTCCCTCTTCTGCTGGGTCTTCTCGATCCACTGTCTTCTCGCTCTTTTTTCCGTGTCTTCTCTGTCTGTTCTCCTTCCGATGTTGACTGGACGCCATCTCCCGATGTAATGCTGGGTCCGCCGTGTGCAATGACTTACATTGGTATGGGGCGGGGCCACCCGCTGATGTCATCTGCAGGCCCTACCCCTTGTGATGTCATGGTCCCATCATGCCCCGGGTGGTGACATCATAAGGAGGCAGGGCCTTCAGATGACATCAGCGGGTGCCCCCCCCCCCACGCCAATATGTCATTGCACACGGCAGACCCAGCATTACACTGGGAGATTGCGTTGAGTTAACATCGGAAGAACAGAGGGAGAAGACCCAGCAAAAGAGCGAGAAGACAGCAGATAGAGAAGCAGATAAAGACCCAGCAAAAGAGGGAGAAGACAGCACAGAGAGGAGAAGAACTGAAGATGGAGGACAACCGGAGGAGAGAGGAGAAAATTGGAGCTGCCTTAATAAAATACTTTAAAAACCTGTGTTTGACACTTTTTTTTGTTTTGTTTTTAGTTAAATGGGTAGGGGTACAATGTACCCCATACTGATTCAAAATGGGTGGGGGGCCAGGATCTGGGGGCCCCCTTGTTAAGGGGGGCTTCCAGTTTCCGATAAGCCCCGCCCTCAGACCCCGACAACCACCGGCCAGGGCTGTCGAGAAGAGGCCCTTGTCCTTAACATGGGGACAAGGTGCTTTTGGGGTGGGAGGAGCAGGGCCCAACCTGCCACAAAGCACCCACCCCCTTGTTGAGGACATGTGGCCTGGTATGGTCCAGGAGGAGGGGGGGTGTTTTTACTGAAAAAAAAAAAGCCAAAGAACACCAACATGAAAAAACGCCAATAAAAGCTATTCAAAAACGCAGCTAACATGTTTTAAACTGCTGCTTTTTCTTGGCAGCAGTGCTGGCTTTTTTAAACATCCTGTGTGTACGATGCCTTACTTACTATCCTTTACAGCCAAAGAAGCTGCCCTCTTGCTCTGATTTGCAGATGCCTGCACAAGTTCAGTTAAAAGCACAAGCACTTGTGACAGTTTTTATACATGGCATGCCCTAAATTTAACATTTTTTTTCTGGAAAATAGTTAAAGTGATTGTATAAAAAAGGTAAATAAAAAAGGTAAATTTAAAAAATGTTTTTAAAGAAGAGCGATCGCAAACCTCTTTTTGGGTCCTAGCCACCCCCCCCATCGGTGCTCCTGGCCTCTCCCCTCTGTCCAGTGCCCCCATGCTGCATCCATTACCCGAGCCACACTGCTGCATTCATTACCACAGACAGCGGGACTCAGCCCCGCCCCCCACTCCCTTGTTACTGGCTTTGATTGACAGCACTGCCTAAGGCATGATGGGACTTGTAGTTCTGCAACAGCTGAAGGGCCCCAGGTTGCCTAACCCTGCTCTACTGCATATACAGACTGATTTTACTGTTGTGGGTTTAGTAACAATTTAAGCCCACAAGGCAGTGAGAGGTTGACTCTGCAGCAGAAGCACACCTGTAGCTTCCATGGTCGTTTTCCGCAAGGTAAATGGGTAAATCTGTCCAGTTTGAATGCAGTAAATAAATCAGGGGATTCAGTCTCTCCTGCAGAGCTAGGGAGGACTGCAGTGAAATAAACCCTAAAATTATAGGTTAATTATTTTTGATTGTGCCCTCTGAAAGCACTGATGTCTGCAGAGTTAAAATGTCTCAAGAATGGTTAGGGGAGTGTGAGCTGGGGTCATCCGTTACACCTGTCTCCTCTGTGTCTAGATACAAACATAATATCACTGTGTGGCAGTGATGCAACCAAGCTCAGAGTTCAAGGCAAGGCTTCTGGTACAAAAAAAAAGGGGAAGAGCAGAATGTTCCACCCAGTGGATTACGCCAGCATTCAACTTTTACCCTTTCCATGGTAAAACCAGAGAAGAGCAGGGATTTCAAAAAAGGTGCCCAGCGGTACAAATAATGGGGCAATTCCCAATGCTCAGCCCCAGCAGAGTTAATGAAAAGGATATTCATCCTTCTAGCAAGAAAAAAAAAAGGGGGAAGTATGCTGGTAGTAGGAGCAGCTATCCTGGGCTTGCTTACAATTTTATTTGTTTGCAAGTGTCCAATCCACCTGCAGGTGGCAGTATCTCTATGGACTCCAAGAAAATGATTTAAAGTGGTTCTAAATGGCATTAAGTTTTTTTTTTTGTTTGTTTGTTTTTGTAACCGTAATGCATTCTATGCATGAAGATAAAAAACACACAACGCACACCTGAAGGCAGCCCCCAGGCCCCTTAAACTTACCCTAAGCCCAATCTTGATCCAGCATAAAATTTCAATAAAATGCTTGCTGATTGTATATGCTATTTTTATTTCCCACAAAAGTGACAGTTACCCTTTAAGCATAGTGGGGATACCAGAATCTGTAATGCATTTGCCTCTCAGAACCTGGGTTTCAACAACCAGGCTGTCAAAGCCAGTGATTAAGAAGCAGAGAGGGGGACTGGTCCATGAAACAACAGATCTGCTCACGCTGGCAGAGGCCAGAGAGCGTCTGCTAACTAACGAATGATGCTTGCGTATCACACTCTGCAAGGCTAATCTGAAGTCATGAGAATGACTGGAATGCCCTTGACCCTTCAAAGTAGCAAAGGGAAGGCATAGATCAAGCATATCGATTTCATGGCACTAGCAAATCCACATACAACATCCCACAAGCAGACAGAAGTCCCAAAACATGTCCAGGTAAAGAGAGTGTGTTGGGGGGGGGGGGTGTTAGAAGGAGCCACCAAAACTGAAATCATGGTTGGGGGAATATAAACACATCCTCTTGCTCAGAGGAAGGCTCAACTTTTCCAGTGCCATGAGATAAAGTTCCATTGCAAGATATTTGAGTGGAATTGAGCAGAGAACAGCTTTGGTAGTGGATACCAACAGCCCAAACACTTGGTTACAGCACCTCAAGCAAGGCAGGAAGACCTTGGCTTGAAGTGCATCTAGAAAAAGGCCTAAAAATTCACAATTGATGTTATGGGATCAGAAATATGTCCTTGCTGTTCAGTATTCATCCAAAGTTTCCTGTAAGATTCACACACTGGATACCAAAGGTCTGTTCACGCAGCACCAACAGATAATCCAAATAACCAAATGACTGGAATACTTCTAAAAGGCCAAGAACTGGTGTAAGTACCTTTGCAAATAAATACTCTTAGTGAGGACAGGAGAGCCACAAGTTGATGGTTGTTTGCCATGGCAAAGTAAAGAAACTGCTGGTGATCTGGAAAGGTAGGGATTATGTTAAGTGCCAAAAATTCTGAGGAAGACAGGCAATAACTTGAAGCGGGAGGACGAAGGCACAACTACTTTTCAAGGTCCAGATACAAACTCTTGCACCCAAACTATGCAAGCTTTCTCTTGCAAGCCGATGAGTCATCCCCCCACCCGTGCTGGAGCTGGTGGGAGCTGATCTTCATGTTGAGTCAGATTTATTCAGGTCTGGGATCTGCACAGCAGACGGGGCTGAAAATAAGTTCTGCTAAAGCCGGAATCAGATCTACTTCAAATTAAGCCGCAAGACTCTGCCTCTTTCCTGATGGCTGAAGTAAGCCACTGCACTGACATCGTCTGACTGGATCCTGGTCCAAAGAACTTACAGGCAAGAGGTCCAGCATAGAAAGGATAAACAAAAAGCACCCTGAGCTCCAAAACATTGATCAGGAAATTAACTTTCTCCTAAAACCAAGAGGTTATCTAGGAATCCTTCCCCAGCCAATTAAGCTGGCATCCTTTGTGGAGGATCAGCTGGCTCCTGAATTGCAGAGCTCCTGAGACGGCTGTTCCCCCAGATGGTGGTTTGTTCAAATATCCCACTCTAGGGATGCCTGAAGAGCAGAGCAAGAACAGGGGCTAGTACCTTGGTGAAGAAAATGTACAGTAGATAGGCCAAAAAGGGAAGAGCAACAAACCGGTAAGGTTGGATGTCCACAAACACTGGGACACTGTGTCGGGATTAGGTCTACCAGTTTTTTTGTTTCAGGGGCTAGAAGCCCATTATTATTATAGTCAGAAATGGCAGACAGATGCCTCAAGTGAACTGTATTTCAGACAAAAACAAAAATCTTACCGTTAGCAGTTTTCTTCAAAAACTGATTAGCAGCGGCAGCTGCAACATTTTCAGTCTAATAGGTTCCCTTTAAAAGGGAATTGGTCATGATGAACAAGACCTTTGTGGGTAGGTTCTGCTGAAAACATCTTTTTCTGGACTTATGTGCATTCCAGATTTAGGACTATGTAACTGAACCACTTCCGAATACAACAAAAGCTTAACACCGCAATATTTTGAGCTTTAACACTCCACTTTGAGTCAAAGAAAAAAACGACCAACCACTTAATTGGTATTCTTTTAAACCGAAGGCTTTGTTAACAGGTGGAGGAAATTACATGTAAAAAAAAAAAGTATTTGATCCTCGGCTGATTTTGTAGGTTTGCACACCAGCAAAGAAATGATCAGTCTATAAATTTAATGGTAGGTTTATTTTAACAGTGTGAGACAGGACAAAAAAATCCAGAGAAACGCATTTCAAAAAAGTTAAATTGATTTGCACTTTAATAAGTTAAAAAAGTATTTGACCCCTTGACAAAACATGACTTAGTACAATCACAGAGGTCAGACGTTTCTTGTAGTTGGCCACCAGGTTTGCACACATCTCAGGGATTTTGTCTCACTCTTCTTTGCAGATCCTCTCCAAGTCATTAAGGTTTTGAGGCGGACGTTTGGTAACTTGAACCTTCAGCTCCCTCCACATATTTTCTATGGGATGAAGGTCTGGAGACCTTACTGTGCTTCTTCGTGAGCCACTCCCTTGTTGCCTTGGCCATGTGTTTTGTGTCATTGTCATGCTGGAATACCTATCCACGACCCATTTTCAATGCCCTGGCTGAGGGAAGAAGTCCCTTTAATGCGGTGAAGTTGTCCTGTCCCCTTAGCAGAAAAACACCCCCAAAGCATGTTTCCGCTTCTATGTTTGACAGTGGGCATGGTGTTCTTGGGGTCATAGGCAGCATTCCTCCTCCTCCAAACACGGCGAGTTGAGTTGATGCCAAACAGCTCGATTTTGGTCTCATCTGACCACAACACTTTCACCCAGTTCTCATCTGAATCATTTATAAGTTCATTAGCAAGCCTCACCTGGGTCTGTATGTGGGTTTTCTTGAGCTGGGGGGACCTTGTGGGCGTTGCAGGATTTTATTCCTTCACGGCATAGTGTGTTACCACTTGTTTTCTTGGTAACTATGGTCCCACCTGCCTTGACATCATTGACAACTCTCTCATGTAGTTCTGGGCTGATTCCTCTGTTCTCATGATCATTGAAACTCCACAAGGTGTTATCTTGCATAAAGCCCCAGACCGAGGGAGATTGACAGTTATTTTGTGTTTCTTCCATTTGCGGATAATCACACCAACTGTTGTTACCCTCTCTTGTAGCCCATACCAGCCTTGTGTAGGTCTACAATCTTGTCATCCTTGGACAGCTCTTTGGTCTTGACCATTGTGGAGAGATTGCGTCTGCGGACAGGTGTCTTTTATACAGGTAACAAGTGGAGATTAGGAGCACTCCCTTTAAGAGAGTGCTCCTAATTTCAGCTAGTTATCTGTATAGAAGACGCTTGGGAGCCAGAAATCCTGCCGATTAGGGCTGTGTGTCCGCTTCCTATTGCCGTCATCCATTTTTTTGGTTCCTAACCCCTGTGTTTTGGAAAGCACGCCACGGCTTGGTGGAACAGCGAAGCACATTTATCCAAAAGCTGTACATGTTGGTGCTGACTTATAGCACATGTAAGTGCGCATTGTTTTACCTACCTGCTTTTAATTATCTGCAATAAACATATTGCGCTATGATTCTCCATATGTTTCTCCCACGCCTGGTTGTTTGATTATTGCCAAAAGATATACGTTGTGGTGTAGAGGTATCGTTTCCATGTATGGTGCTAGTTGAGAGAAATCTAATATTGCTACAGGCTTTTTTACTTTTAAGTTCTGGTGAGTTTGCATTTTACATGCACGATTTGTGGTGGAGCACTATTTAAAGGAGATTATTTGCCGCTGCACTTTTCTTTGGGATCATGGTGATTGGACTTTCTTTGTGAAGATACATTAAAGGGAGTTTTGTTTTGACTATTTTTTCACATATACATTTTTTATACAACCTTTATCAATTGTTGTTGAACTTTATTAATATGTGTTTTGTATAAATTTATCACCCATGAGGTAGCGCTATACCTTTCTTCCTAATTTTTTTCACACATTAAAATTATAGACTGATCATTTCAGTGTCAGTGGGCAAACATACAAAATCAGCAGGGGATCAAATACTATTTTCCTCACTGTATCTGATCAACAGGGCTCCTGCTGTTGTCTCCTTCACTCTTCTTATGTAGAGGAGGATATTAGGTATAGGATAAGATCAAATCCCTCTTAAACAGGTTTACTTTTACTATGATTAAAGTGGTTGTAAAGGCAGTGCTCACTATGATTGCCAGCCCCTCTGCTATGACAACATATACTACACAGTGCCTATTAAATTTTACATTCTCCTGCTAAATACCTTATTCCATCTCGCCGATCTGCAGCCACGCTGCTCTCCTTCTTCGATCTATGTACTACAGAGGAAGGGGCTGAGATCCCCCTCTGAAATTTGCCGGGTGGTCACGTGACCGCATATCAGCAAGGTGGAATAAGGTATTTAGCAGAATATATATATATAAAATAAAAAAAAGACACTGTAGTGCATTCTGTCATAACAGAGGGGCTGGCAGTAATTGTGAGCAGTAACGTTATTGCCACTCAAAACAGCATTAGGAGGGGAGTGGCGGCTCACACAAAGAAGCTGACAGGCAGGGAGGAAGGAGGAGAGCAACAGGATGACAGAGGCGGCACGTAACCTGACCACAGTAATCATGGATCAGCAGCCATGATTACCATGGTCAGCACCAGGCTGAATTTGATTTAAATCACTAGTAAAAAGGCTTGATTTAAATCATAATTTTTAAAGAGCAACTGTCATCTGTCCCACAGTGGCTCCTCCTCTGTGGACTCACCGACAGTCCCATTCACTTAAATGGGACGGCTGGTGATGTGGCAGTGACACAGCAAGGCGAGGGACATTGGCGGCAGCAGGTGAGTGGATGTCCGCTAACAGACGGAGCCATTATGGATCTGAAATGACAGGTGCTCTTTAAATGTAAAGACTTATTCTTGCTGGTAGTTGGAATCTTTAATATTTGCAAACAAAATGAAGGTTTCCCCATTTAGAAGAATAATCTGTCAGGTTAGTAAAACAGCAATATCAAAACTGATTCAATCATACAGTTTGTGTACATAGATTTGCAAAACAATGGGATAAAGGAATATTCCTGAACTTTGGTTTATCTCATGGTTACTGTGACATTGTGTGAATGCATCAATGCAGTGCATGTTATCTCAGCTTGCATTCATTGAATGAGTTTACCAAAAATGTAAATATTGCAGAATATACAGCTTAATGCTACATAACAAGCTCCATTTCATGCTGAATAAACTAAATTATTAATGTATCTTAAATAAAATAGAAAACTATCTTTAGATAGATTTTTTAACTCCAAAAGCATTTTATTAAATACATTTGATAAAAAAAAAAAAAGAAGAGGATTTAAACAAAAAATCTGATTAATTTATTTTTAATTCATTGATTTATATCCACCGTGGTCAGCAGACATGAAGGGGGGGGGGGGGGGTTTACAGGAACAGGCAGGATCAATATTTTTTTTTTTTTAGGGTTACAACCTAACTGCTTCAGCAGGATTACTAGGCCCTTTTTTTGCAATACGGCACTGCGTTACTTTAACTGACAACTGCACAGTCATGCAATGCTGTACTCAAATGAAATTGATGCCCTCTTTTTTCCACAGAGCTTTCTTTTGGTGGTAATTGAGAACCTGTGCAGTTTTTATTTTTTGTGCTATAAACAAACAAAAAAAAAAAAAATATGTTTTACTTTCCGCTATAAAACATACCCAATAAAAATAAAAAAATGATGATATATTATATATATATATATATATATATATAATCAGTTTAACCGCTTGCCGATCGGCTCACACCAATATACGTCGGCAGAAGGGCACATACAGGCAGATTAACGTACCTGTACGTTGCCCTTTAAAAAGCGGTTTGTGGGTGAGCACGCCCGCCGCGACCTCCGTGAGTGTGATTGCGGGTACCGCAGACCCGATATCCGCGGGGATACCCTCAATCGTCTCACAGAGAGGAAGAACAGGGAAACGCTGATGTAAACAAGCATTTCCCCTTTCTGCCTAATGACACTGATCACAGTTCCCTGTAAATCGGGAGCGGTGATCAGTGTCGTGTCACACATAGCCCCTTCCCCCCACAGTTAGAATCACTCCCTAGGACACGCCTAACCCCTTCACTGCCAGTCACATTTACACAGTAATCAACACATTTTTAATTGCGCTGATCGCTGTATAAACGTGAATGGCCCCAATATCGCACCAAAAGTGTCCAATCTGTCCGCCATAATGTCGCAGTCACGATAAAAATCGCTGATTGCCGCCATTACTAGTGAAAAAAAAATATATATATATATATATATATATATATATATATATATATATATATATATATATATATATATATATATATATATATAAAAATGCCATAAAACTATCCCCTATTTTGTAGACGCTATAACTTTTGCGCAAACCACACGCATATTGCGATTTTTTTTAAACAAAAATATGTAGAATACGTATCAGCCTAAACTGCGCAAAACATTTTTTTTATACATTTTCTGTGGATATTTATTATAGCAAAAAGTAAAAAATAATGTGTTTTTTTCAAAATTGTCGCTATTTTTTTGTTTATAGCGCAGAAAATAAAAACTGCAGAGGTGATTAAATACCACCAAAAGAAAGCTCTATTTGTGGGGGGAAAAAAAGGACGTCAATTTTGTTTGGGAGCTACGTCGCACGACCGCGCAATTGTCAGTTAAAGCGATGCAGTGCCGAATCGCAAAAAGTGCTCTGGTCTTTGGGCAGCCAAATGGTCCAGGGCTTAAGTGGTTAAGCCAATGTTTACTGCTACATGTTTCTGGTATAAAAAATCCCAATAAGAGTATATTGATTGTAGACGCTTTTTGTGCAAACCAAACAATAGGATATTTTTATGGAATTTTTTAATTTTTTTTTACCAGTATGGGGACACACAGGACCAAGAGTGATGCACTAAAACTTGAAAACACTAACTAGTATACAGAGAAGTGGGCAGGATTGGCAGTGCTAAGCAGGACACCAGGTAAAATTCAGTGGGTAAATTCTGAGGATAAAATAGACATGAGACGGGTACAGATTTTCTTCTTCTCTACCAATACATTAAAGCTCTGTTCACATATATGCGACCAGTTTCAGCACGGGAGTCTGGTGCAGTTCTGTTCACCGATTCAGGTGCAATTTCTTTTTACCTGAAAAAAGCATCCAAATCAGACTGAAAAACGCACAGGACTCTTTAAAAACCACACCATGGCCACCCTGAACATGTGTGAACCGGCTGCCTTCAGAAGCATATATGTGAACGGAGCCTACAAGTCAGTTTTGGAAGCACTAAACCTTGAAGGAAACACTTTTTGTTCTCGCCCAAAGGGGTGAAGCCAAAACTGCTTTCAAAGACAAAAAAAAAAAAAAAAAAAGATACATTTTAACAAGAATGTTTATGAAAAGTTTCAAAGCTTTATTAATACATTCAAACAATAATGTTTCCATTAATATCTATATATTGCATTATGTTGCATTCAAATAATGTAAGTCTGGATTATTGCTCGTGGGATATAATTTTCAGTCATGTTCAGCACTCCCGAATAGCCAAGCCATTGATGGGTTCCAGTAATGGCCTAACGTGCATCTTTCAACATCATACCTACACATTTGAATGCAATTAGCAAGTAAACCTTCAATGCCTATTCAGTATTTCTGAACGCCGTTCCATGCGATAATCCTTAATGAAGCTTTAAAATTCTGAAAAAAACAATATTCAACCAGTCATGAAAGGTTTTTACCCTTTTGGGTACTTCTGAAGAGAAGTTGTGTTACCCTGTTTCCCCGAAAATAAGACCTAGCGTGATTGTCGGTGATGGCTACAATATAAGCCCTACCCCCCAAATAAGCCCTAGTTAAAGTCCTTGTAGGTCTTATTTTCAGGGTAGGGCTTATATTGCAGCCATCACTGACAATTCACGCTAGGTCTATTTTCGGGGAAACAGGGTATGGATAATCGGTTGCATTATGTCCTTACATACTATGACTAACATCTATGCAGAGATTCTATGTACCCAGTGGGGTTGATTTACTTATGGAAAATATACTGTGCACTGCAAGTGCAGTTGCTCCAGAGCTTGGTAAATGAAGTAAAGCTTCACATGCAAAGAAAATAAAAAACAGCATTTCTGCTTGTACAAGATTGGATGAAAGAAATCAGCAGAACGTCCCCTCAAATCTAGACCAAATGCACAACATATTTGCCTTTAGTAATCAACCTTAATGTCTCCATTAGTCTGTCTCCAACAGAAATATGATTCATCACTAAAGGCAAATTATAAATGGCAATCCAATTTATACAGCCTTTTCAAAAGAGTCATTGTGAGATAACTCAAGAACAGCAAATTAACATGCAGACGGTAATGGCGGGCCTGTCTGGATCCTAATGCATAATTGTCTGAATGGTTTGCTTTGCGATTGTTATTATTCCACACATATGATCTTCTGTCTTTGCACTTCAGCTGTTCTCTGTTGACATAATGAAAGTGTTTTCTATGGTTATCTCAACATCTTCTAGTAAGTATCAGGCTACCCATGTCCTGCTTCTCTGACCAATTTGCTATAGAAAGTCACAACACTTGTAAGCAAGGATCACTTTTTTAAGCAAACAAAAGCTACTGAAACATAACTTTTCTAGATTTACATATTGCAGTCATGCCACAAAAATCGAGTACACCCAATGGAAAAATGTTGACTTACTCAACATATTTCAGCAGCCTTAGATCTTCAAAGTGCTTACAGAAATTTAACATACACGAACAAATGGCACACCAAGTAACCTGGTGTAATCTCTCTCAATCTAAAATTGACAAATTGTGATGTGGAAAAGAAAGTACACCCCTAAATGTACCACCAATTCAAACCAATGAAGTTACAATCAGGTGTAAAGGATTAGAACCTCTTTAGGGAGTATGCAGGTATAATTTTTGTTATTTAAACCTCAGATATTTAGGGTTTGGTGTTCTCTTTCCTATTAACCAGGGATGAACTCAAGCATGCTCAAATCCTAGTTTACAAGGGGTATGTATATGAATGGCTGCAGGACATCGAATGCCTTGGCTATTTATGATTGGTGGTCCAGAGGGACAGCTTCCTGGTTGCATAGGTCAGGTGGGTTCAGACCTAAAACCAAACAAGCCGGAGTTCATGCCCACAATTGACATGTGTGGTGTCGTGATGCCAAAGTTAAAGAAAACATCTTTAGGGCCCTCAGAAAGAAGGCTGTGGATGCCTATGGATTTTAAAGAAGTTTCAAGATTATTCCACTATATCATTACAGAATAAGAAAAATAATTTACAATTGGCATAGATGTCAAAACAACTGCTAATTTGTCCAGGACTGCCTAGTACAGCAAATTCAGCCCAACAGCTGGGCTGAATTTGCTCTGCTCAACAATCTCTAGGAACCGCAAAATTTAATCAAGAGATCTCCAGGTAACTGAGGTAACTTCAGATAGCAGTTGGTGGCAAAGTGTGTGCTTCTACAATAATAAAGAGATTGCACAATTTAGCCTCCATAGGAGGTGTGTCAGAAAAAAAGCCTGTGCGGCCAAAAAACAAGACTACTGTTTTGCACTGGCAAAGATCAGAGTTTCTGGAACAATGTGCTGTGAACTGATAAATTACAGATTGAATTGTTTGGCCACAGTGACATTAGACCTATTTGGCACAAACTAAAAGGCACCGTTTCAAGAAGAACCTCATATTAACTGTAAACCATGATGGTGGAAATGTTATGGTTTGAGGTTACTTTGGGCTGAGACAACTGGCAGTCATCAAGTCAACCATGAATTCTGCATATCAAAGTGTGAGTAATAGAAACAATTGAGTACTGTCTGTGTCCAGTACTGCTAGGACCTTAAAGAAGTCTACATACCCCAAAAGCTTGTCTTGAATAATTGTATATTAGTGAAAATAAAAAGCATCATGGACAGTACTCGATTGTAGCCATATTAGTCCACTTGCGACAGAAACAATCACCTGAAGCAAGGTGCGAGTAATGAAAGAGTGGGGGGGGGGGGGGGGGATTTGAAGTGGGCCGGTAATGCAAGGAAACTCACAAATATCTTGCAACTGACTGAATTTTGCGTGAAGAAGTGGTAAAAAATTTCACAGAGTCCCTGTCAGTGTTTGATGGTCATTTAGGTAAAACCCCTATCAGAATGAATTTTGGCTAAAAAGGGGGTTGAATAATTTTTATTTTATATGTTACTTGTGTTTTTTTTTCGCCAAGCAGCCCATCTTTATGTGTATGTACTGTTTAAATATAAAGCAAATGTTTGCCTGTAAAAATACGTTGAAAGTCAATTTGTACAGTGGTACTTACTTTTTCACACAACTGTATACTAAAACTCTGAATAATAAACTTCCCTGGCATATTGGGGACAGAAACAGTAGTAGTTATAGCTGTTCCTTCTCTTGCCATATTTATCGTACTTACCAAACACAGATCCGGAATGAACGGCACCTTAAAAGTATCTGTATAGCCAATTTTTTTTTTTTTTTTTTAATCTAAAGAGGAAATGAAGAAGTACCTCACATGATGATTGACAGTCTTGCCCCATTCCACATCTCTGGGGGGTACAGGGACAGCAATCACAAAAGGTGTGCTTTAAGATCACTGAATACTATTCATTTGGAGCCAATGGTTGCTGACCATTATAGGGATCGACGTTTCTCGGTGCAGCCGATATTCACTTTTTTAGAAGTATTGGTAAAAAAAAAACAAAAAAAAAAAACTAACCAATATTACTTCAAAAGGTTTTTTCTGGGGTGATGCATGCATCACCCCGGTACCATTCTTTAGAGTGGACGGTCGGCTTTATTGTAATAACAACTGATGCGGCTGAGCAGCCACTTGGCTGTTATTACAAGCAGCGGGAGGGAACATTTCCCCCCTCCCACCACCTTCCGCCGTTTGCCTGGGCTCTCCCTTCCCACCGGGAGGCCCGAGCAAACAGACGCCACATCCGTCAGTTGGCCGAAGACCCGAATGAAGCGTAATTGAAGTGTAAATTTCTTCTTTTTTTTTTTAAATGTACGAAATATCGGCAAAAAATAAATATCGGCAGGAGAGATGGCTGAAATATCGGTATCGTATCGGAGCCGGAAAAACTATAAAATCGGTGGATCCCAAGACCATTAGACTTGTCCAAACAAACAAGGATTGTGTGGATTATCCCATTTAAAATACATTCCTACAACAATCCTTGTTTCTACAGAAATGCAGTGTATGCAAACTCCAACAACGATCCCCCACTGATGAACGAAGAAAAGAGGGGGGGTTCTGTAGTCCTATCTCAGATTAACTGTGACACTCTTCTATAGCTACAGTATAGTGAGTAATTAATGTCACCTTAGAAAGGAGTCATTGACACGATCACTAGGTAAAACTAAAATGGGATAAGGCTTGGGAAAAAAAAAGGAAACCTAGGTGCTACCCAAAACCCTTTAGACTGAACTTAGGGAGTTGAGGTGCGGTAAAAGCCCACCAACCCTTTCCGTTTTGTAAGGCTTATAAGGATTCTTAAAGTTGCTCTGTGATATACAATTAAGAAATGCATGTTTATCGGTCAAAAAGAAAAAAAAAATAATAATATGGAGCGGCTTTAATTGAATTTAACTGAAATCAATACTGCAAACAGTGGGTCGGCAAGGGATAAAACGGCATGTTAAAACATGAACACAGTCTTTTAAGGAGCACTATTAAAAAAAAAAAAATAATCCTACAAAAACAAAAACACTGCTGTTTTAGATCCTCACTAAAAAGAAACTTGGTCACTCACTGAAGTCAGAGGATGCTCACCTGGCTCATGCCTTCAAATACCTTACCGGCTCACTCTGAATTTAAAATTATCTTTGTAACTTTTAACTGTGCTAGATTACCTATCATGTAACAACCAACAATATTCCTACCTACAGTCTGAGAAACCATAAGCATTTTTTTTTTTTCTTTTTTTTATCAAGTTGATATTTCCCAGGACAATACCAAGTACAAAGTCAGTGCAAATCACCTTTCATTTAAAAAACACAAGATGCTAAATGCTCATTCTGGAAGTGCCATTGGTATTATACTTTATACATATTAATACACACCTTTTTGTCAAAATGTACATACATTATATGTCGAGACAACACTAAGTATCCCACAGCTTACAGCATTGTGCAGGATGAAGTTCCATGTGTGATGTAATGGCATACTTGTGGAACATTGTTTCCCACAACCAGACCAAACTATGGAAGACCTGAAGGTTATGGTTCTTAAAAAGGGAACTTTAAGGGCCAGTTCACACCACATGCAGTTCCGTTCAGTTCCGTGAGCTTTTTTTCTGCACTACAAATGCATGCACAGCGTTTTCCATGTATTCCAATGGCTCTAGTTCACACCATGCAGTCAATTTCCATGAGGTAAACTAGAGACACTGGACTACATTGAAAACACTGCATGCATTTTGTGCAGAAAAAAAAAAGAAGAACACGGAACTACGTCTGCTGTGAACTAGCACTAACTACTCAGGAAAGAAAAAGAAAAAAAAAACCCAACAACCACACACACACTGTTTCGAGCTAAAAATACCGTATTTATCGGCGTATAACACGCACTTTTTCCCCCTTAAAATCAGGGGAAAGTCGCAGGTGCGTGTTATACGCCGATCCCCTGGTGTCAAAACTTCAAAATCGCCGACCGCGATTTGAAAATGGCGCCGCCGGCGCCGAAATACACAGAGCCGGTCCTCGGCTCTTTCCGGCGGCTCTCGTTCACTTTCGGCTCCACTCGTAGTCCCGAGCGGAGCTATCCGAACCTACTCGGCTAGGTTCGGATAGCTCCACTCGGGACTACGAGTGGAGCCGAAAATGAACGAGAGCCGCCGGAAAGAGCCGAGGACCGGCTCTGTGTATTTCGGCGCCATTTATAAATCGCGGTCGGCGATTTTGAAGCCCAATATGGCAGGGACAGGGGATCGACGGCTGCAATGGGGCAAGGCTGCACTGGGGCAAGGCTGCACTGGGGCAAGGCTGCACTGGGGCAAGGCTGCAATGATGGGCATTTAAATGAAAGTTTTTTTTCCCTTCAACTTCCCTCCTAAAAGTTTTTTTTCCTTAAAATTCCCTCCTAAATTGGGGTGCGTGTTATACGCCGGCGCGTGTTATACGCCGATAAATACGGTAATTCTATCTGAAAAGTGTCTGGCCCTTTCTATAAAATGCATAGATGTGACCGTAACATATAGGAAACCATGTTAAATGAATCGTAGTGCATTTCTGCAAAACTGAAAATGCACTAAAAAAAAAAAAAAAAAAAATGCATTGGTGTGAAATAGGCCTAAGGGCCAGTTCACACCTCATGCAGTCCAGTGCAGTTTCAGCATCAAAAGCACATAGTTAGTACCAGAGTACAGTCAGTTCCAGAAAAAAAAAAAAAAAGTAGAACATGCTGCATCTTTTCTGCATTGGATTAAAAATGCACATAAACGCACCAAAATGCATTGGAATACACATTGGGGGGGGGGGGGGAGATGCACTGGACTGCAGATGCTGCTTGGACCTT